>APFE031450139.1:136708-227692 GCA_000404065.3 Pinus taeda | reverse complement strand
TTTATCTTGGCTGTAAAACAGTGGTGGGGCTCGAAAGGTAGCTTACAGGTACTTGCAAATGTGGCCAAACTATGAGCATGAAGATTCTGGGCTCTAGGAATTTTGGCAATCTGAAATTCAGTGAAGGAGTTTAGTAATTCAGCAACAGCAGACCTATAAGACCTCAGTCTTTTGTCATTGGTGACAAAATTTCCCTTTACTTGTTGGATAACTAGGTCTGAGTCTCCTAGGATTGAAAATTTTATGGCTTGTAGGGATTTTACTACCTTGAGGCCTAGTAAGAGAGCTTCATACTCAGCCATATTGTTGGTGCACCTGAAGTTCAGTCTATAGGCTCGGCCCTCTACATGGCTATTTTGTTTATTGTGTATCCAAACTCCAACTCCCGCCCCTAACTTGTTGACTGACCCATCAAATTCAAGGAACCATAGGATCTCTTGTTCTAGGGGAGACTTAATAACTTCTCTGTGGTCTGGGATTGTGAGTTGAAGTTCTGGTTCTTCATTTAGTTTGTCTTTTAGAACAGTCTTATCACTTGATTGGATCAGCTTTATTTCTGGAGCTGCAGCTTGTTCATTAAAATCCTAATCTTGTTTGAGCGTCTTGGTATCATCATCATTTGTAAGACATGAATTATCATTATAGAGAATATATGAATCTATATCAGAATGGACAACATATATAGGGATGTTTTGAGGCTTTTCTTCGCTGCTGACCATGTATTTCATGAGTGACTCTCTATATAATATCTTAGGTTGATCGAAGACTGTGATTGTGGCATATGACATGTCTAATTGTAGGGACCCTTGAAGTTTAGCCCCCCATGATCTTGACAACAACATTCCATATTTGGGTGGAATATCAGCAACGACAACATCCATTAAGATTGTTTTGTTTGGATATTGGACAAGGGATACACACAAGTCTTTATCAAGCCTAAACACTTGACTTGGCTGGAATCAAATGAGAATAGGTCCTTATATGGTCTAGTAATGTCTAGATTCAGCCTTTCCATGACTGATTTTTGCATCAGGTTATGAGAGGCACCTGAGTCAAACATTGCATTGTGTAGAATCTTATCATGGATATGCAAACTAATATAAAAAGGTAAGATCTCTGTGCCTGCTGTTTTTCCATCAACCTCTGGACCAAACAACATTTCTGGGGTATCATCCAACACATTGACATTGTCTTTCTTTCGCGTAAGGTGGAGGGACTTCTTAATCTGTTGTTTGTAAATGTCGTGCTTGGCTAGTTCTGCAAGAGGGATGGCTATTTTCAGTTTGCCAATTTCAGCTTCCAAGTCAAAGGGTCTTTCAGATTGAACCTTAGTGTTGTGGGTGACCAGCTTTTCTTTGTTTAGTAAGTTTTCTTCCTGATCCTTGTCTTGATCTTGGGGTTTGTGTTTTTCATTCATCTCTTGAGGAAATTTACTTGGATTAGGCTGCTGAGTTGAAGGAAGTTGTTCAGTAACTTCTTCAACAGTTATCTCCTTTGTAAGTGAATCAGTTGTGTTAATTGGTTCTGTTACTATGGCTCCTTTAGGTTGCAGTCTGTCCTTTGTTTTTTCAGGCTGTGTAATGTTTACAGTTCTACTTCTTAGTTTGTATTGTTTATGAACTTCATAAACAGCTGTGTCATAGCCTTGTTTGAAGTCAAATGACTCACCTGGCCTGGTTTGGAATTGTTCAATGTCATCATATTTATGATCTTCTTGACTTAGGAAAACTTGGTGCTGATCATTAAGGCCCATTAGGTTGATGTGGGTGTCATCCACTTGCTCACCAGAAGTGGGTGTTTCAGCATAGTTTTCCTGGAACGGAGGTCTTATCTCTGGGTCAGAATTAGCCTTGCCAACGTTTGGGTTTTGATTTCTCCTAAAGTTTGGATTCCTGTTAGGGTTGTTTTGCGGTGCTTCCCATGATTCTTTTCTCTCAACCGATTCCACTCTATCACCCAATCTCTTCATGCCATTAAGTATTGCATCAAGTTTTTTATCAAAGGCTGAGGGTTCTTCTTTGTATATGGTTCTTTTTTCCAATCTTGCCCTGTTTCTTTTAGCAATTAGTTTGCTTCTACTGTGACTGCAACCTTTTGGGCATCTTGGAGAGTTTCAGGTGCTCTTTCCTTCAACTGATATGCCATGTCAGGATCAAATCCATCAGGGAATTTGTATAAGCACAAATCAGGAGGAGGTCTTAAGTTTTGTGGTATTGCGTTGTAATACAATTGTTGATCTAGCACAATACTCCAGAACGGTCTCTTGAGGACCTCTCTTAATCATGTCATATTCACCAAGTATATGCAGGGGATCTTTCTTTTTCTCCCATCTGTTAGTAAAGGCTTGGTAAAGCTCATCAAGGGTTGTGATGGTATTTACAGGAAGTGACCTGAACCAAGTTCGGACATCACGTGTTAGGCTTTGGACAAAAATTCTCATCCTCACACTATCATCATCTATCTCATAGTTCTCAAAGCGATCCTGCATCCTCCTGGTATGTTGAATAGCAGAGTAAGGGCCAGTGGAGTCAAAATATGAGATTTTGGCTTGGTAATCCTAAGGTAAAGCTGCAGGATTAGCAGGTAATTGCAGAGGTGCATATCTGTTAGCCATATTCGCAAGGTTTGGGGGATTGACAAGGGCAATTGGGACAAAATGAACAATGGGAATCATGGGGGTAATAGGTGTAGCAGAACCTAGAGTGTTGGTCAAGGGAGTATGTGCAGTGGATGAAGATGTGGGAGGAGGGCTTTGAGATGTGGATGGAGAACTAGGGGAACTGGGGTTGGACCAGAAAAGAACCTTAATTGGAGTGGAAATGGGGTTGGGGTGAACTGTCTTTGGACTTAAGTCAACAAGCTTATCTGGCCCTTGTTGCTTCTTAACAAATTTAGGGATTGTGTTAGGATTTTCAAAGACAGGGGGTGGATTTGGGTCAGGATTTAACCTAGTGTACCGTGGATTCTTCTTGGGAGCCAGTTTCTAGACTAGTTTTTGAGTTTTTTAGGAAAATTTTATATCTGCAAGGACTGGAAAAGATTTTGAAATGGCTATATATATCTCAAAGCTAGTGTGAAGATTGACTGAATCAGCTCTTCCCTAAAGCTGTTAGCGTTTGAACAGAAACAGTTTGGAAAGCTTCTTGACTGATATTCAGGTTTCAAGTGTAGCTTTAGGAGATATATAGTAATGGAGATATATAGTAATTGGAAAATCCTAAAGAGGTCCCCAGCGGAGTCGCCATTTATGTTAACACCCAGGTTGTTCCCATTGACTCCCAAGGGAATACGGCCGGGGTAACCACTAACCAATCTTTGGATTACAGCCTCTAGCCCAGCTGTAATCAGAGAGGGCTCTCTCTTTATGGTTTGTCTCTGTTCTGTGGAGATTTTAGGCTAGTTATGAAGTAAGGGTTCTGATTTATGTTTGGTTGGAAGGATGTCTTTCTGTACCTAAAGTGGAAATCTGCAGATAATGTTAGTTCATTGGGCAATGGAGTCTATGGCTACTAGTTCTTGAAATCTTGAGTTTGAGCAGCTGGAATTACAGGGCCATTTAAATACTTCATAAAACAAACTTGAAATTGTGATGGTGAAATGTAAACAACCAGTGAAAAGCAATTAAGAATTTTCCACTAAGCTAGGATGTGGGAAAGAGATATATTCCTCAGGAGCAAACTTGAATTCATGAAACAATAATCACTGTGAAAGATATAGCGTGAAAGGGTAGCAATTAAGAATTACACCTTTATTGCTATAACTGAAGAAATCATTTATAATAGCTTAGATTGAGTTCAAGGTAA
This sequence comes from Pinus taeda, assembly GCA_000404065.3. Taxonomy (NCBI): domain Eukaryota; kingdom Viridiplantae; phylum Streptophyta; class Pinopsida; order Pinales; family Pinaceae; genus Pinus; species Pinus taeda. The sequence goes on along the minus strand of APFE031450139.1, from coordinate 223,889 downwards.
TCTGTGATTAAATCTTGGAACTATTCTTTTTCCTTTCCATTAACTGTAAAGCACAAAAACATGAAAGAGATATGAAAGACAACAAAATACATAAAAAAGGGTTGTAAGGAAAACTTATTGTGTCATGAAATACGCAGGAATCCTGTAACTTTCAGCTAAACACCACAATGCATCAAACAACACAGAGCTTTGGAAATCCCACCGTCTTTGTATTACTTCTTTGAGAATATACAGTAAGAGAACTATAGAAAAGATATCAACAACATCCAACCCCTGCAAACTCATGCGAGGGGGAATATATAGAAATGTTTCATACAAAATATCTCAGGAATTGAGTCATCTGAGAAATAAAATATCTTCACCAACTCGTACAGGAAATAGATAAGAAGTTATTGCAGCTTTCAATACAACATAAATGCTCTTTAATTCTGTCAGAAGATTTCAACCTTTGGAGGTCAATGAGTCGGTTGAACGCTTTGTTATAACTGATCAACGACGTGTCTTTGCAGCTCTGTCCTCCTGTAGCTTTTCGGCCCTATCACCTGTGACTGTCAGTGCTGCTGTGGTGGCTGAATGGTTTCGCTGAGTTGGCTCAGCCTCTTTTCTCCATACATGCTGATATATCAAAATTTTCCTGTGCATGACAACTTACATATTTCAATAAAAAAACTTAATTACTGGCTCTGGTTTAGCAGTAATTGTATTAATCCATTCCAGACTTCCTGTGTGGGCAATTGATGTCTTAAAATTGCCTCTATAGTCTCATCCACCTCTGTATGTTTATAGAAATTTGGAGGTGCATCAAACAAGTGATTGATTTCATTCATGATAAAAATAAGCTCTCTACCCTGTTGTAGAGAGTCTGTCCTGATGCTGGCCCTGATTCTGTTGAAGTGCTGGGCTTTTCTGCAATCTGATTTGTGGCAAAGGTTTTGACCCTCTTGGCATAATTTTCATGGGAAAGTAGTCTTCCTGAGGTGCCCATCAAGCTAGGAAGACCTCTGTTCTGCAATGCTATAAATTTTTCCATGAATTTATTGATGTCTGTCTGCATATCCTGGCTTCTTCTCTCTAATGTCTGTACCAGGTTTCTTAGTGTCAAGACCCTTTTGACCATCGAAATGGTCTCAGTCCTGTTAGCAATTCCCATTTTGACCAGCTGAGAACTTGTTCTGTAATTAAGCACATTTATCATTCTGGTGGCAGCCTTAGGCATACTGCCTAGAGATGCCCTTGCTCTTTGGATTTCCCTATTGTCTTTTCCAATGAGCCCCATCTACTCATGGATAGCCTGAATATATTCCCACTGGTCTGTGATAGATTGGCCAATATTGGCCCATAGGACTCTCTTGAGCTCAGCTGTTACTTTATCATGTGTGAGCTCTTTCTCTAGCTCATTTATCCTCCTCTTGAGAGTCTTTACCTCTCTTTCTCTCTCAGCTACGTTTTGCTTGGATTTATCATATTTTTCATTGAGCTTAGCCAAAGTTTCTTTGGCTTGACTTATCTCTGTCATTTGGGCCTCCAAGACCTGAATTTCATTCCTGAGCTTCTGCATATCAAGACTTTCAGCGTGCTCTGTTGTTGGTGCTGAGGTAGAGGGTGCTGCTTGCTCTGTCTGCTGAATGGGAGGGGAAATGGTTTGAGGAGCTTCTTCTAGGTTGATTGTTTCTGGAGGGGGCTGAGAAGTTTGGCCTGCCTCTTTCTGTTGTAATGTTTCCTGAAGTGCAGCCTCTGATTCCTCCAACTTTCCTTGTGTTTGGATGAGCTATTTATACAGTGACACCAGCATAGCTGCTGCATCCTTGTCATGTCTCAGCTGGGCAACTTCTTCAGTTTGGGGATGAAGAGTTGCTGGGATCTTGATCATTTTCCTTAATGCTGCCATATCAGCATCCCTTAGCTTCAACAACTCCTGTACTGCTTTGACATCCTTAGGATCATGCCCAAGCTCTATTATGATGTCCTCCAAAGCTTTGATCCTATTGTCCTTCGCTTGAGAGGATGCTCTTTCCAACTCAAGTTGTGCAGTTGTATTATTTAGGCTATTTTCTAGCCTGTAGTTCACAAATGTTTTGGCTGCCAAGGAAGCATATACCATCTCACCCGTTTGCTTGTGTAATTCAATCTGATCCATCGGGTGGATGTCCTTGGCAAGGACCTCAAGGTTGGTCCTGATGTAATCTGCAGCTGACTATGGCTGCTGCACGGCTGGCATGAAATGGTTCATAATCATCTTGCCCTCATGGACATCATAAGCAGACATAAGTCTTTGCTGGTTGGTGGGAGTCATTTTCAACAAATGATTATATAATTGTAACCTTATGGGCTCATTCCTCTTCTTTATGTCCTTGAACTGCTGCTTGATGCTCTGTTCCCCTCCTCTTTGTTGGCTTGAGGAGCTAACTTCTCCTCCTGCTGCCCTCTCTTGTTCCTGCTGGAAGGAACTTGCTGAGGCCTCCATGCTAGGTGGGCCCATGCCCAAAGATTGCCATATTGGCATTTCTTCTTCTGAAAAGGGGTTCAATTTTTGCCTCTTTTCCCCTTGAGTTGTTGATGTAGTGAGGGGAGTCTCTCTGTCCCTTTTCCTGCTTATGTCCTCTCTTTGTGGGGTTTGGAGGACTGAAGCTTCAGCTCTTGTTTCTTGCTTAGGAGGCACCATTTGTGCTGGCTGCTGCTCAGTGACCATTGAGGCCTCTGCTGTGTGTCTTCTTGCACTGGCTGCTCCTGTTCTTGCTGCTGTACCTGTGGTTGTTGTTGTACCTCCTATTGTTGTACCTTTTCCGGAAGGGGCTGCTCTTGCTCCATTTCTTTCTCCTTGCCTTTGCTAGAGGCTTGATCTGTAGCTTTCACTGCCTCCTAATGTGCTGTGGAGGATGAGGCAGCTGCTCCCACTTGAGGGCTTGTAAGAGCAAATACCTGTGCAGGAAGTTCTAAGTCAGCCATATTAAGGAGATTTCTTCGCGCTCTTTCATTTAGTTCTTCTTGTGTGACAGGTTCCTCTAATGTGCCTCTCTTCCATTTTGTTTGATTTGCATATTGTTCTATGTGAGGCAACCTTACATGGTCATAACTGGACAGCCTATATTTGACCCTTCTTAAGGTTATGAAGTGATTGGGATCATAAGGTTTCCAGAGGAAACTGGTCTTTAGGCCAAGGCCTTCTAGCATTCTGTCTGCCTCTTGCCAGTCTTCCTCCCTCTTGTTCAAAACAAAGTGGCCCAGTTGGTTTTTTACTTTCAGCTATGCTTTCTTGCCTTTGCCTGAAAAGTTCTTCACATCAGCATTCCCAAACTACCTGAAGTATTCAAGGGAAAACAATCTCATGGGCACATATTTGGGCAGTCTGTATGGGGGTAACTCACAACCATATATTCTAATAATGGTGTAGTTTTGGTAAAAATACCAATCCCCAATGCTGTATACCTTGGACAACTGAAGGATCCTCTGCATCTCATCGGTTAGTCTTGAAGGAGGTGAGCTCAGGAAAAGAGACATGGCTGGGTGGATAAAAAGGTCTATAAACTCACAGTAAGTGTATGGAGAATAGGGTGTGCAGTGAATAGCTGAGGTCCAATACACTACTGACCTTGGATTTCCTTGTGCATCCACTCTTTTCATAGCAAAAGAAAATTTCTCATGTTGATAGTATAAAATCAAGTGGTAGATGTAGGAGGAGTATCTGAACACCCTTTCCCTTGATAGGTTCATCAATTGCTCATGCATTTTGTCTGATATATAGGTGGCATAGTCATAGCAGATTGGAGTTTTGCCAGGGGAAAACATGAGCATCATTACCAATACAGTTTCATCAATATACTCAATTGAGTTATAACCCAGAATGGGACTGATCATATCTGCAAGGTCCCTGCCCAATGGGTTGAGGTAAACATGCAAAATGGGAGGGTACTCCACAGTATCAGATTTAATATACAATTGGTTCAGCTTGGTGATCTGAGCATCTGTCATCTTAGCTCCTTGATTTATCAGATCAAACAAAGATAAAGGAACCAATTTCTTCTCAGTTTTGAATTGCAGCATCTCTCTGATGGCCTCAGGGGTAATGTAGAAAACAACTGAGCCTGAAGGGTCAAGCACAGCTCTCTGAGTAGGATCATAACCATCAGCACATAGGTGAATTAGGTCAGGAAATTGATTGACCTGAGGAAGCTTCAAGATTGGGAGGAAAGAATCCCAAATGCCCAATACATCTGTTCCAGCCTCATGTTTGGCCTTTAATTCATTTAACAGGTGGATGTGGAACTTGCTTTTCATTAGGAATTCCTCTGAGATTTGATAATCCAAATCTGCTAATGCCTGCCACTCCAATTCTCTCTAAGGGGCATTTAAAGGGGCAATATTGAGGGGCACAGGTGCTACTGGTGTATCCATGGTTACATTAAAACTCTGCTTATGTGTAAATTAGTGTTATTGTGCAGAGTAACAGAAAAGAGAGTTTCTTGGAAAGAGAGGTGATTTACTGAGCAATAGAGGACAAAGGGTAAATTGTAGCAATTGAAATACTGCACAAGGCACTAAAAAGGAAAATACTTGTTTTTTCCAGACTCTTTCATGGTAATTAGGTGTAATTTCGGGTTCCCTATTCACGATTTGGCGAACAGAATGCAGGTTTTGTGAAAGCTTTGGTAAACAAGGCTTAGCTGGTGAATTTCGACCTTGTGACTTCAAATGGGAACTAGGCACAGGGGATTTGCCGGTGAATTATATGTTTTTTCTGTGTTTTAAGTTAATTTAGGCGATTTGCAGACAAAACCAGGCGTAGAGAGGATTCACAGTGATAAATACCTAGTGCACTGACAGTCCCGGTCACAAATGTAGGTGGGTTGGCGCGCCGAAGGTCTCCAGGTCGAATTCAGCAGGTTGGCGTGAGTTTGGACGTAAAACGCATGCAGAAGACAATACAGACGTTTTTGCAAAAAGTGCCAAAAACGTGAAAATTTGGCCAAAATATGGATTTTTGGAACATTGGCGCCTTTTTCGGATGACGTCAGCATGACGTCATCGGGTGGGGTCAAGGTCGGATGACGTCATCAGGTGACGTGGTAGCTTATGAGTGGTCCACGGGGATGGTGAGGTGGCGGATAGGTGGAGCAATGGCGGACGAGGGTGCAGATGCGGCGATGACGTAGCAATGATGCTAGCAGGGCGGGTTGGCGGAAACCGGAAACCGTAGGCGGTATGATATCGCACCGCCTTTCATACGGAAGTGGAGTTGTCAGAGGGGGCTCCGATACGCTGTGGGGGTGATGCGTGGCCGAGGCCTGACGTCACCCTCTGACAGATATCGGAAGCTATCTTACGGACGTCAGGGCCGGTCCAATATGCATGTGGACCGTTAGATGAAAAGCGCCCGATCGGACGGTCGACGGGTCAATGACTTGTCCGGACGATACGGCGTCGGGCGGGCAATAAAATATTGATTTTTCCTTAAATTCGTGCCCGGCGGGACTTTGGAAAATTGGTGAATTTATATGGTTTTCCAATGTATTTTTATAAAGTTGCGCATATCTCGAGGACTTTGGATAAGTCGGAAAAGTGGGTTTTTTGTGTATTTTTGCTGTTTGAGCAGGTTAGGGGTGAAAATGGGTTTTTTACAAGGTTTTTTAAGAAAATGCAGGGTTGGATAGGTAAATGAATTCTAAAGGAGGAAAAGAGGTAAGGCTTGGGTTCTTAAATTGACCAGATGTTAATTTAATTCCCTAGTGGTGGACATATGGCTATAATGCCAAGTGGGGGAATATTTATAGAATGCTTGGGGTTTATACACCATGGTGTTATAATAGTAGGGAAAGGGTGAGATAGGGAATTAGATAATAGAAGTTAGGGGTTAATATGGAGGGAAAAGGTGAATGAGGAGTGATATTACTAAGTTTATTTGAAAACCACTTAGCTTAGGGAGTAGATCAAAATGAAAAGAATTTTGCACAAGAAATGTGGCTCTTAAAGGAAACCAGAACCAACATAAAACCTTGAATTCTTTCATAAACACAACTAGTGCAGGGATGTTAGTAATGAGTGTAAAACAAGGAAAAATGAAGTTAGACATGCTCCATTGTGTTGCTTTCCTTATATTGACCAACAAGATTCAGTTTGAAAGAAATACCACTTCTGCAACCCCATCTACTTGCCTAACATTTTTTGTTTCTTCTTGGAGGGTGCAGTTGGACTTGCAGACCCTTATGTGCCTTTTCTTTTCCATTGGCTTTTTCTTTTGATTGCCTATTTAGCACTACCCTTATTACTTCCAAGGCCCCAGATTAAGAAGTTGGGAACCTTAGTTTCTCTGCCTAACTATTGGTCTGCCAAGATTAAACAGTTTGGACAGACTTCTTTCTCTATTCTACAACAGAAAATTGAAACATGGCATGATCCAGATTAGACTGTTGGACCATCCATCAAGATTTAGCAAACATGAAGCTATGTACACACCTTGTCTTCTCTTGGAAATATGGGATCTTTGTATCGGCAAAGCAGAGCATATTTGACATTTGAATTTTCCAATCATGAAATATGAAACCTATTGGTATAGGTATCCAACAGAATCAACATAGGTACTTTCCCCCTTAAGGACAGATGAGCCCCAGCGTTGTAACAAGAATGTTGCAACTCCTGAGGTTTTCGACATAAATTATCAACCTAAGGTTCGTACGAACTTAAGAGGATTTGACACTGTATGTACAGAAGACACATTCATATTCGTAGTATAATTCCCTTTGATTTAAGTGAAAGAAAGCAATGAAACAAATTCAAATGAGCAAATATATTAGGTAAGTTGCCAATCCTAAATCTATTCTACTTGGAAAGTAAATGGCATGAAAGAAATCTATAATATTTGAAAAAACGTAAATCATAATGAAAAATTAATCAACTCTAATCTATCTTGATAGAAAAGAAATCTATTCTATTTTTTAGGAAAGGAAAGTCCTAGATTATTCTTGCAAAAAGGAAATCACACTTTGCATGAAGTAAATTGCGGGAAGGAAATCTAGACTAATTGCAGAAATCAACATTCGAGATGTGAGGAATGTAAGATCTAAATAGTGATCTAACCAATCCTCAATTGAATGAAGGTGGCCTCATAGCATTCATAGGCTATAAATATACTTCTATAATGAATTTGTAGTGAATTTGGGCAAGGAAGACCTCGAAAACACATTTCTACAGGACTACTACAGGAGTGACAAGATTGTTATACAAGTGCTACTCCTCGAGATAACTTGCAAAATGCCCAAGAAAATCAAATGAAAATGAGATGGTACAATTTTTTTATTATAAATTATTATTTACTAGTACTCCATTCCAAGTGGAATCACTCAAAAATATCCCTATTAACATGTGCTAAAAAATACTAGAAAAATACTACTCTAAAAACCATAAATTCCAGAACTAGTGAGTTAGTTAACCTACCAAATGCCAAACCTAATCAAGTGAAAATGCTACGGGTAATTTTTTTTATTAACTTGGATGTTTTTATGACTCAAAACAAGTGGAAACAACTCAAATTAATCTCATTAACACTTTCTAAAAAATAGCAGAAATTACTATTATTTTGCTACAAGAGACTGCCAAAAATTCTAGATTTGTGAACTAGTGAACCAATCCAGGTAGCTCAATGATGAATATGACTTTTCAAAGTTGTTATAATGATGCATCATGCATGTGACTCTGTAAATAACCTAAAAAACAACTCACTTCAATAATTTAACCAATGTATCCTACAACAAAAGAGGCATGAACACTAAATGCAGAAATAAGAGATGTGAGTGAAAAAAACATTCAAGGAAAATAAAGAAATTGTATAAGAAGGATCTGAGGCTTTAGGATGGCCAAGCCCAAGGATACTCAAATTATTATGAAGGAAACCAAGTTTTAGAAGCTAAAAACGGCACCAAACCTCATTATTTGAATCAATCCAAGTACATCCCTACTAGAAATGAAAGTTGAGATGCCAAATAACAAGTTTTCTCCACAATAAGACTAAGAAATACATGCCCCTAGAGGAATATTCGAATTGGCACTTATATAAATAGATGGGGAAGCATCCTCCTCGAAAGGAGATAACTTTCCCTTCCAAAACCTCTCAAACGTGGATCTAGTCAACACTAGGAATCTTCATTATTTGACAGGGAACACATTCCTAGATTTTCTCAATCATTGGAGCTCCAAAATTTGTTCAATAATTTCATCATATCATGTTCATTTATTATCCAATATTGGACCTCCTATAGCAGGGAGAAAGCCCCTATATTATCTCATCCTACAAGTCTTCATAATCTTCCCAATATTCTCATAATATTCTACAAAAATAAATAATATTAGGCACATAATATGAAATTATCTCTAAACCTTCCTAATGAACATATTAAAGCCAAAAAAATGTCATATAATGCAAAAATAAAGGTTTTATTTGTTGAAGAGTGGTCAATGGGCCTTAATTTATGTCTAATTTGGAGGCCCAACATACCTCCCTACTGAAAGTGTTGCTCATCCTCTGAGCAACTTAATGACCTAATTGTGCCTTATTCATGGCCCCAGTGGTCTCTTTCTTTTACATTCCACATTCCTTTATCTTAAGAAGCTTGGTTGTAGGTTCTGCAAGGACAATCATAAAAACGTAGTTGTTCTTTTCAAGCATTTTTTTAGTAGTATTTCAAGAACAAAAACATAACTTTCCTCTTTTCAAGTTAACTTTGTTGACTTGTAGGTCAAAGTGGAATCATATACACTGCATTCAAACCATCTCCCTTGACACCTTCATTTCATTTTCACTCATTTTTCCAAAACTTGTTTTGCATAGAAAAATTACATATTTTCTAGAGACCATTAACCTAACTTTTTTCCCCTTATGCAAGATTAGTTCTTGAGGATTTTTCATTTTTGAAAGGTCTTCTACATCCTTTTCAAACCTACTACTACCATTTTCCACCATTTGGACATCTATGGAACCCTCAAAACACCCTCGGATGCAATCATGTAGCAATACAAAGCTTATTGTAGCATCATATAACATACCTATAGCATCACAAAATCTATCATATCTTGACTAGAATTGGACCTCATGCCTAATTTTTTTCTCTTATCTTTCTATAACATCTTTTAGGCCTTGTAGATAAGATAGAAGAGATAAGAGACCTCTTGGAAAGCCTATTCTCATCATTGTGATTTTAGTTCTATTTTGATTTGAATGCCTTCTTTCCTTTTGTTGCCTTATTATTCTCTTTTTTGGCCTAGATGATTTCCCAATGGATTTTGCAGTTTGATTAGGTCTTTCTTAGGCACTTTTGTTTTGGTGTTTAGCATAGTTTGTGCCTCTACTTCTCCTTCTTCCTCCTTGACCTTTTTTTCTTTTGGATTATCTTTGTATTCTCCATCATCTACTTTTTCTTTATTAACTTCTTATTCTCCTTCTTGGCTATGGGCTCCCTTTTATTGAAACCCCCTCCTGTGTTCTCTACTATAGTTTTTCAAAGTTGTTACAAGGACATTATGCTATCAACTATTAGTTTTCATAGCAACTTAGAGTTTTAGAGAAGAGATAAAGGAATTTTTCTCTTGTTGACTAGGGGAAGAAAAGTTGCATGCCCAACTCAAAATAATCTCATTCTCCTACTATCATGCTTATCTTACAAAAAAAATATAGACCCTCAATTTCTTTGAACTTTTAGGAGCTTGCTACAAGATGTTTTTGTGGACAAAATCTGAACAATTCCCTATGTTTTTTATGCATAGGACGTGAGGCTAATTGGTTACTTACCCTTCCCTTAGAGGCTCCTTTGAAATTCTAGGGTTTTGGCCAATAATTCTCATGAAACATCCCCTTTTCTTCTTTTGGGACAATCCTGTGGCAGACATATTGTCTCTTGTAGCACCTACCCTATCTCTCTTGTAGAGGCTCTATTTCTCTTGTAGCAACCCTATTTCTCATGTCGCAATTATGTTTCTCCTATAGCAAATGTGCTCAATCTTGTAGCACCTACAAATAAATTATGTATCTCTTTTGTAGCATCCTAGGCAGCCCCTGGTAGCATGAAGGTCAACCATCAATTCCTTAATGAGTCTCTCTAACTATTTTGGGAATGAGCATTGATACAACTCAAGTTGAGACTTGTTATTTTATTTATTTTTGTGGTAGTGAGCTCGGTTTGTTTGGTGATCTAGTCCAAATTCATCATAATTATTATTTTCCACACTCTGACTTCTCGATGTTGCATGGGTGTTTGAGTAAACTACAGTCTTACTAGTCGAGGGTGGTCAAGTTTACTAGCCACCTTCAGCCTATAAAACCTTCTCTCATGTGCATTGAAAACATTTTTTTATAACCATAATATGTTATCCAGGCAAGGTGAAGAACAATGCATACCTATGCCTACCTAATGTCGAGATGTTGTAGATGCATGCATGTTGTTGTTGAACCAGTGGTCAATCAACTATTCCCTGAATTTACTCTTCCTCATTATTTCCTCATGCACAAGTCTTTATTTGAGAAAACATGATGATGCTCTCTAATAGGTATTTGGCTGATACAATTTCTTTTTTTGTGAAGGTCTCGCCAATGCTCGATCTGCTTCTGATAGAGTGAATTGGTTTCCTCTTCAAGGATGGTGTGATTTCATGAAAACTCAAGGAAGTCCTTGTTAATGCTCAAGGATGGCCAAGTCTTCAATATGAACCTGTAACAGTCCTCCACTCCTGGCTTTGTTGGATTTGTGCAAGCTTTTATAGGATTGATCTCTCTCTTGTCGAAGTCACACATTTCGTACCAAAACCTCATTCAAACCTTATGTTGATTCATGAACTACAAACAGTGACTTGGATGAATCATGGTGAGCCTAGGGACAAGAACAAAAGCTCTAATGGTGGTGAAATCTTGTGAAGAAGTGGTGAAGGCAAAGTCTCTTTTCTTTGTTTTTTATTTTTTCATGAGCAGAGGTGGAATCTTGAGAAGAAGTTGGTTAAAGGTAGTGGATGAGAGGTGAAGGAGGTTTGATGAATCTCTCCTGACATTTACGAAGGGAAAACATGATTTTTGATCCCTTTTCCTAGCCAGATCTTACTCCTGTAGCAAATCTGGACAGTTTGTAGCAAACTTGTTTAATCCATATCTTTCAAATGATATATTTGATTCAATTGAGATTTTTTGAGGATTTTTTTATCATTCTTATGCATCTCCCCATTAAAAAAACTTGGCAAACAGATGCACCAATATTGACAAAAAAAAACGGTAGTAGGTGATGGTAGCAAATTTCTCAAAAATTGTGAACTAGAATTTGTTGAAATTTCTTGAGCATGTTACCATCATCCTTATGCATCTCCCCCTGAAACAGATTAGAAAAATGATACATGGTTTTTGATATATGGTCAAAATAATTTCTTCTATGTGTATTTTGACAATCCTATAGCAAAATAAAACCTTCCTATAACACTTTAGGACAAGGAGTAAAATGAATAGGAAAGGCGTGGAAATGATGGGTGGATGTTGGAAATGGTTTAGGGTGATAGATTGGAATGTCTTTGATCCTTCTTGAGCAGTTTTCACATAAGGTAAGAAGACCAAGCTTGATTTTTTTTTACTTTTTTATTGCCTCATTGCTCTTTTTTTTTTTTGGCATTGACCTATTTCTTTTCCTTATGCAGGTGGAGGAGTACATGCATGAAAACACATATATGAAACTGGAAAAACAAAAAAATAATTATTTCATATTCTTCTTTTTCAAGGCCTACTAGTTGCCTCAATGAGGTTTTCAACTAGCAGATCTGCCTAGGTGCCTCAAAGGAGGTTTTAACCTAGGATTTGTTTTCTTTCTTTCCAACCCACTGACCACCTCAAGGGTTTTTTCAGTCAGTGAGCTAATATCAGGCACCTCAAAAGAATTTTCCACTTGATATTTTATTCTTTTCCTCTTATTTTTTCTCTTTTTCCAATTTTTATTTCTTTTTTTATCCTACTCTACTTGAAAAACCAAAATCTCTTTCAAGTGTAGCAATACTTCCAATGGAGCCATGTGCATAACAAGATGACAGATAAAATCATGTGTAGGCATGAAACATATGCTTTGACATGTATCTAAATTTTAGAGACCGAATGCTTTGACTTTGATGATATCAAGCATTGTTGAAGAGAGTGGTGCTCCTACTTAATGATTTTTTCGAACCAAATTTCAATATAGATATGATGCCCATGGTTCACTTTCTCATTTAAATAATTTTGTATGTATTCTTCATCCATGCCATTCAAATCTTATACTATTTTCTGATTAACCCCTTGAACACATAAGGGATATGATTATAAGCATTGTAGAAATTCTTCAATATCAGGCTCCAATGGTTTCTCTCTATCGAATGTGGTCCATGATTCTTTAGTCTCCTCTGAATCTTCTTCTTTTGGATTTTTTTCCTTAATAGGAGCAAGAGAATCTCTTTTTTCAATACTTTTCCTGACCCAAGATTTATATCATTTAGATCAAGAGGATTTGTTTGGAGATTTTGTATCTTAGCATTGTAAGTGGGTTGAGATACTTTATTTCTTAGGTTTGGAAATGGTTGTGCATGTAGTTGAGTGGGAGTGGGTATTTGAAATAGTTGTGATTGAGGATGTGGTTGTGGGGGAGGTGGATGGGATGGATAGCATTGAGTTTAGTATGGAGGATGTTGAGGGGAATATTGATCGCCCCTTTGAGGAGATTGGTGTTGATATGGATGAAATGGAGGAATGGCATATTGAGGAGGACAATGTCATGAATATGGATCACCCCATTGGGAAGGATAATACCATGGAGACAAAGGTGAGGTCTTAGTTTGATACCATGGTTGAAATTGTGCATTGCATCTTGTACTGGAACACGAGCATTAGTTAATATCTTGTTGATATGAGTTGAAAAAGTAGGGTTTCTCCATGCCTCCTTCTAATTTCTTTTCCACACCTTATTCTTCTACCTGCAAATGATAAAGTGGTGGGTTTGTGGTATTAAAGAATATATTTTTTGTTTTTATTAAAAAAAAATTAATTAGAATGCTAATACAATGAGATATGCCTAATGTTTTTTTTTTGTAGAAAATATGAATACTAAAAAGAAGGAAGGAATCATTCTAAGAAAAAGGGAGTGCTTGCTTTGACACTCTCCATGGAAATGGTGCCAAAAAATGATGAGCCCTAGCGTTGCAATAAGATTGTTGCAAATCCTAAGACCATCGACTTAAATTATCAACCCGAGGTTTGTACAAACTTAAGAGGAGTTCGCGTTGTATGTACAACAAAAACCTTCCTCTTCCTAGTCTGATTCTCATTGCTGCAAGTGAAAGAAGGCAATGAAACAAATTCAAATGAGAAAAGATATTAGGTAAGTTATCAATCCTAAGTTGCAAAAGGTAAATAACAATAAGAAAATCTATTCTACTTGGAGATTAAATGGCATGAAAGAAATATATTCTATTCACAAAAATGTAAATCATAATGACAACTTAAGAAAATATAATTTATCATGCTAGAAAGGAAATATATTCTATATTGCAGGAAAGGAAAGCCCTAGATTATTCCTGCAAGAAGGAAATCACAGTTTGCATGAAGTAAATTGCAGGAAGGAAATCTAGACTAATTGTAGAAATCAACATTCAAGATGAAAGCAATGTAAGAGCTAAATGGCAGCCTAACCAAGCCTCAGCTTAGCCAAAGGAGCCTCGTGGCATTCATAGGATATAGAATACTTCTATAATGCATTTGGAGTGAATTTGGGCCAGTAATATCTCAAAAACACATTGCTACAAGACTGTTATAGGATTGCTACAAGACTGCTACAGGAGTGACAGGATTGCTACTCCTCAAGATAACTTGCCAAATTCCCAAGAAAATCAAATGAAAATGAGATGGGATTTTTCTATTATAAATTAGGATTTCCTATGACTCCATTCCAGGTAGAAGCACTCAAAATTACCCCTGTTGACATGTAGTAAAAATAAGCAGAAAATTACTACTCTAAAAACCGAAAATTATAGAATTAGTGAGCTAGTTAACCTACCAAATGCCTAACCTAGTCAAGTGAAACTGATATTGGGAATTTTTTTTTATTAACTTGGATGTTTTTATGACTCAACGCAAGTGGAATAAACTCAAATGAATTTCATTAACACGTTCTAAAAAATAGCAGAAAATTAATACTATTTGGATACAAGAGACTTCTACAAATTTTAGATTTGTGAACTAGTAAACTAATCCAATTAGCTCAATGATGACTATTAATTTTCAAAGTTTTTATAAGGATGAATCATTCTTTTGAATCTATAAATAACCTTAAAAACAAATCAATTCAATAATTTAACCAATGTAACCTACAACAAAAGAGGCATGAACACTAAATGCAGAAATAAGAGATGTGAGTGAAAAAGACATTCAAAGAAAATAAATTAATTGTACAAGAGGACTTTGAAGCTCTTGGGATGGCGAAGCCCAAGGATACTCAAATTCCTATGAATAAAACCAAACTTTAGAAGCTAAAAATGGCACCAAACTTCATTATTTGAATCAATCCAAGTACATCCCTATTAGAAATGAAATGGGAGCTGCTAAATAACAAGTTTTCTCCACAATAAGACTATGAAAAACATGCCCCTAGAGGAAAATTCGAATTGGTACATATACAAATAGATGGGGAAGCATCCTCCTTGAAAAGGAGGTAACTTTCCCCTCCAAAACCCTCCAAAAGTGGATTTGGTTCCCAACACTGAACCTTCATTAAATCTTAGGGAACACATTCCTGGACTTTCTCAATCACTGGAGCTCCAGAATGTGTTCAATAATTCCATCATGTCATGTTCATTCATTGTCCAATATCGGTCCTCTTGTAGCAAGGAGAAAGTCCCTAGATTATCTCATCCTTCAACTCTTCATAATCTACCCAATATTCTCATAATATTCTACACAAATAAATAATATTAGACACATAATGTGCAATTATCTCTAAACCTTCCTAATGAACATATTAAAGATAAAAAAATGTCATCTAATACAAAAAAGAGAGGTTTTATGTGTTGAAGGATGGTCAGGTGGGCCTTAATTTATGTCTAATTTAGAGGCCCATCAAGTAAAAAGTTCTCAAAGAAAAGGTATTTTGAGGTTTCAAAGGCTATTTCAAGGTTACTATTTTTTTTGCAACAATTATGGACGTAAAGCCATAGGATGTAAATGGAATTAAAGAAATCAAAGTGTGTAGAGTAATTTCAATCCAAAAATGCATGATATGTCCTAGAATGAGAATGGAAGAAACAAGAGATGACTTGGTAAGAAGGATGTCAAGAATGGAAACTCTTTTGTGCCATTCTTAGGTAATATCAAATGCTACAACTGTGGAAATTCTGGGCACAAGGCAGCAAGATACATATATGAGAATACAAATCACTCCTCTCAGAATATGCATGCAAATGTAGTAAGAAAACCCTTTAAGATGAAGATTATGAGTTTTTATTCAATGCTCTATGTAAAGGCGGTGGACTAAATAGAAGAGGAAGAAATCATCAGAGAGTAGATTTCTCCTTGAAGAAAAATCAAAGTATGCTCAAGAGGAATGATCATCTTACTCCCATGGTGGACTCCTCTGTAATTATCAACTACATAAGGCAAAAGCACGGGGCAAGAAATAGCAGCAATATCCCAAGTAATTTTTCTATGTTAATCAATTGAAAAGGAACAAAGAAGATTTGTGTAAAGAAAGAAGAAAGTAAGGAGAACACACTTTATACTTGCACAGACAAGATGAAAACCAAAGAAAGCTAAGAAAGAAATTAAAAGGTGATGCTCCTATCAAGACTCGATGAGTAAATATATGGAAGAAAAAAGAGGATAATCAACTCAAGGGGAGTGGATCCTTAGTTTCTCTTCATTGAAAGAAGAGAATGGCTTCAAGTGGAGCCAAAGAAGTCAGATGCATGCATCAGAAAGGAACAGACAAAGGTGCATTTGAGTAATTGAGGTAAGAATGAGCCCCTTGCTTATTACAATGATGAATTTGTTTATTTCAAATATAGCAACATTGCAAGAGAGAGGAAAGTGAAACCAACATGGTTTTAGGAGGAGTACACAACAAAATTTTGTGTTGTGAAAAAAAGAGGACTTGTAGAAAGAGTGTGGAACGATAAGAGGCACAAAGTTAAATCAGGTCCACCAAATTAGTCCCCATGTAGAAGCAACAAGGAAAATGCAAAGAGATTATAAAAGGGTGAGAAAGAATTGGCTCAAGGATGTTAGATGATCCAAAAATACAATTTTATCATAGGTTATAAAATTAGAATAAAATAATTATTAATTTAAGATATTAAATTAATAATTATTATTCTATAATGTTTAATTATTTAATGGAGACTTTTAGAATTAGCATATTGTTGTAACTAGATATGTCTCTCCAAATGTGTCGTATCTTAGGCTCTATTTTAGGAGATTACTTAGCTAGTTGGTTTGAATAGCATTTATTGTAAATGGACACTTGTTATTTAATAAGTGATCCATAATTTGAGGTAGTTAGGACATGGAGCTTATAAATAGCTCATTGCAAGAGTGTTTGTTAAGTTCGGGTGTAACCTCTTGCAAATCAATCATGTAATTATTTTTCTGATTAATAGAATTATGTGTCTGAGGACACTTCTGTTTCAATATGTGGTATCGGAGCTCATGATTGTTGGAACCCTGTGACAAAGATTGAGAGTTAAAAATTCTGCGTGCAAGGAAGGAGAACCTGACGAGGAATTGATGGCTTGATTGAAGCGGCCATGATATTGTTGTGAGAGGCGTGTGTTGTGAGCCATAGCACCATTTGAGACGACGACCTAAGGAGGAGGTTCGCACTGTGCCACCGTGGATTTATTGAGCGCTTTTATGAAAAGAAGCATGGTGGTGGCGATCCGCCCCTCAGATTTGCATCAGTTGGAACAATCTTGGTCCGACCTACCGGATGTCGAAAGAGCTACAGGTGAAGTTGTCTGCCGCCGAGATTCGGTGTCTGAGAGGTGAAAGGTGAGTTACATATACCTTGATGCCCATATATTTGCATCTATTGAGTGACCGTGCCAGCGTCAACATTCCAACTTTGACAAAGACTCTTGTGCCTGGCGGATTCTTCAGACTTCTTTGATTCTTGTTTTCTCACACTTGACTTAAGTTTCTTACTGAACCTCCATTCGCAGCCCAATTATCACTTGATGCACACGTATCATGGGCACTTAATTTCCTGGTAAGTTTCGATAGCAAAGATGCATGTTTTTGGTAGCGCTCACGTCTCCATTTTGCAGCAAAACTATTCAGAACAACGTCCACATAACCACAACCTCCTTGAGCCATCATTCTGAGCGCCTCAACGGATCTACAAGCCTATTTACCATTGTTTCAAGTGATCCGTCTGAAGGTTGAATAATATTATTTATTTTACCAACCTAGAAGTGTATTTGTGTGTTTCAACTTGGCCGAAACTTGATCACAATCCAGATGTCAGAGCCCGTGTGATAAAAAAAAAAAATTAATCTCATTGTTTTATCATCAGCACTTGTGTACTGCTGGCTTGTTTCTTGTATTGAATGAAATCGGAAAGGGTTGAATATCTTAATAACCAGTGTGCCCTCATCCTCCCAGATTTGGGATTATCGACTTCTGTTTAATTACTAATTACAAGTCGATTTTTTTCTCCCTTCTTGCATCGATTTTTGTTTTCTTTGTCTGCCCCTGATTGGGCCATCGGATTAAAATTCCAGCAGTTTTGTAATTCAACGCTTCTCTGACTATACACATGAGGTCTGCCTGGTTGGCCAACATTTCGTATGCTTTGGCCAGATTGGCAAGCCCTCTACCAGCGTTTCTTGGGAGTTGCGCCAATGATGAAGCCTTCTTTTGAAATGGTTTAGATGGTGTCGAGATTCCCAGACTATTGTTCTTCAAATCAATGTCAAATTGGTTGTTCTACTTTGCTCCATATATAGTCGGATTGATATTGAGAATCAAATGATTTTATTGAGCATCGAATCTGGAGAAGTTTGTGCAACCACTGAGATCTTCTTCGTCTCTGTGGTCGAAAATCTCATCACATATTCTGTGGAATCATCTCCTAACAGATAAAAATTGCTCTGGAACAATCCAAGGACGAATTTGGCCACTCGGGTGCAAGGTTTGAGGTGGATTCAGATGAGGAATTTGTAATGGTGCTCATTGTCATGCGTTGTCTTTACAGAATTCATGTCACCTAGCAATACACGGGGATGGGATTCTCCCCTCGCATCGGCGTTCATCAGATTGTGCATGCGCCATAAAAACTGCAAGTAAAAACAATCAAAATTTTAATTTGGCACCTCATTTCTTTCCAACTATTCTTTTGTTGTGCTTTCAGGCCTATATTTGTAATCAGGGCCCTCTCTTTTCGTCCCGAAGTTGGTCTTCGTTAATATGATGCAACTGTCAGCAGAAAAGTCCCTCGCAATAAGGTACAGGTTATATTCGAACCTTTGACATCCCTACACGATCTCTGCAGTCCTCTGACGCTGCCGTATCTCTTTTTAGTGGCAGTATTTGTTGTCGAAACATTGAATTCCGTTCGATGTATCCCTATTTTCGCTGCCTTGCAAGTCTGGCAGTAAAAATGCGTATATCTGGTTAAAGTAAAATAATTTGTTCTCTTTATTCAGATTTCGCAAAGCATGTCATTCTGTCTTATCAGGAACTGTAGATGAGGTTTTCAAGAAGCAAATTATGTTTGTAGTGTAGAAAAAAACTACTTGTGTTTTGTTGAGCAGAATAGAAAGGGATGTCTGTTGGAAGACAAAATTGACAGAGTATCAGAACACTGTTCGCCATTTAGTCCCTACTGCTTATTGCAACTGAAGAAGCTGATTGTAATCTCAGGGCTCTCTGCTGGATCTGATGAGCCGTTGCCCCAGCCATGTGCTTACTGCAAATAATTATTCAATAATCCTGATTTTATAGCAACCAAAACACCTTATCACCGCGGGTTTGTCAGGAGCCCTATGACGCCCAAACGGTTGCAGAACTTTCCTCTGTGCGACTGGAGGAGTTGTTCAGGAACCTATTAACCTGATCGGAAGAGTTCAAGACCTATTAACTTTGATCTGAAGAGCCAGCAATACAAGCAGGAGTGAAAGAGATAACCAAAATCCAGAGCAAGCAACTCGAGCTAGCTAGATCACCAAAGCGAGGGAGCTAAGTTTTTTGGAGGGAGAAGTAAGAAGTGTTTTGTATTTGGAGTGATAAGTGGACTTTTTTGAGAGAAATTTTTGTAATCCAAAGTAATATTTTACTTTGAGAGAGAGATTTTGAGTGATTGAGTCAGTGCAAGCAATTTTTGAATACAAGCTGCTTCAAGTATTTGTGAGCTTAACATTTTCATTGCTTGAGAAGTTGAAGAGTGATGTACTCCAGTGATTAATAAAGCTATCATTTTTTGTGGTGGTTGTGTCCTAGATCCGCCCGAAATTGAATAAGGGGATCTTAGGTACACGAAGAGTGTGTTGATGATGGTGCATGCTTCATATTTTTTGCTTATGATTTGTGTCTAGTTTTGACACATAAATGATTTCATTTCATGCACACATACAATGCAATGCCAGCAAGCACAACACATGTAATGAAGTAGCTTCAAGGAAGGTTCATTAAGCTCACCACGTGCATTTGCAACAAATAATCAAAGATTGTCAACATCAACATTCAACATCAACAATCAAATTCACTTAAATACAATCAAGTTCACAAATTCCAACATTTCAGCGCACACTCTACATCAACATTGTTGAACTTGTAATCAAACTCAAATCACATTGAATTGTAAGGGTGCATTCTCGGTTGAAACCGACACCCAAGTCTTGCATTGAGTCAAATTGAATTCATTGTAGTGAATCATTGAAATCATTGTAAGCTTTTTTGGGTGCATTTTCGACAGTGTTCGACACCCTTTCTTTAAAGCAAAATCAAGTGAATGCATGATTTTAACAAGCAACAAGTTTACATCTCCTGCAAGCGAGCGAGATTCTTCATTCAACCACATTGCCTTAATTAAGTGCAAAAATAAACACATCAAGCGAGCCAGAGTGAATTTTATTGCAGTAATCATCAAACAAGTATAATCAATCAAGTTGAAATCGACATCAAGCGAGCGTGGCTATTCATTCAAGTGAATGTGCATTCATCAAGTAAGTCAAGTGAGCGCTTAAACAAACGTGATCTTCATCAAGCGAGCGTGAATTCCAGAGTTTAAGCGAGAAAATTTACAACTCTAGCAAGTGCAATCAACAACAAATCAAGCGAGCCTGATTTCAAGTGAGCCTGTCCTTCAAGTGCAACAGTTCAAAGCACGACATCTCCTACAAGAGAGCCTGATTTCAAGTAAGCAAGTTCAAATGGCACAACATATTCAATTGTTAAACATTCTTCACAGTTTGATCATATCCAGTGCTGAAGACATGGTGCACGTCAGCAAAGAAACTCTTGCTGATATTTCACGGCATCTACAGCAAACGCATGAAACCATTGAGTTTCTTCAGCTTGAGTCCCAACTTCAAAGGAATGAATTGCAAGAAAAGAGTGATACTTTCAAGTCTTTGAACCATCCAGATGATAATTCATTCATCCCAACAACTTCAAGTGTCGAAGTTGTTCATGATCAACTTCAAATTTCTTCCAAACCCATCATCAAGCCTTGGGAAGAAATTCACAATAACAAACATAGACGAGGCTTAGGATATGTCCCTGAGGACACCAACTTACATATCCCAGATTATTCCAAGCCCATTAAGTTCGTGAGTGCGGGATTTCTTTAACCACTCACCTCAGTAGGTTCTGAGAAAGTTGTCGACAAACAGAATTGCACACAACCTGAAGTTGATGTGCAACGGAAATGTTCTCATTGTCATAGAACAGGCCATATGGAAGATCAGTGTTTTGATCTCCAACCTTGTTGCCATTGTGGCAAGCCCAATCATTCCTCAGCAAAATGTCGCAACCAACATAAATCAGGCAGATTGAAGATACATTATGCATGGATTGATCCTTGGGAATGGTCATCCACAAGTGGTTGTCAGACTGAAAGTCTCGACAACATCAGCGAAGCAGCCAGTGGGCCTCTTCATCAGCCAGTGGGCATCTTCATCAGCCAATGGGCATTTGTCATCAGCAGTGAGCATCAGCAAATTCGCCAGTGGGCGATCGATAGCCAAAGCAGCAGTGAGCAACTTTCATCATAGCAAAAGCAACATTGAGTTGTTTTTTCGACATCTTCAGCCAGTGGGCAATCATCATCAAAATGTGTCAGTGGACACCGGATGCTGTTTTCAAGCAAAGGACAGTTGGATCCTTTTGCGGCTTGGCACATGATGGAGTTGTCAAGCATCCTTCAGAGATGAATCAAGCATGCAGCTGATTCATGTTCTCTTCAGATTTGAGTTTCTTCAGCATCCAGATTTGGTATCTGTTGTAATGTATCTTTGATCATAGGGGGGAATGTTAGATGATCCAAAAATACAATTTTATCATAGTTATTAAATTAGAATAAAATAATTATTAATTTAAGATATTAAATTAATAAATTATTATTCTAGATGTTTAATTATTTAATGGAGACTTTTAGAATTAGCATATTGTTGTAACTAGATATGACTCTCCAATGTGTCGTATCTTAGGCTCTTATTTTAGGAGATTAGTTAGCTAGTTGGTTTGAATAGCATTATTGTAAATGGACACTTGTTATTTAATAATTGATCCATAATTTGAGGTAGTTAGGACATGGAGCTTATAAATAGCTCATTGCAAGAGTGTTTGTTAAGTTCGGGTGTAACCTCTTGCAAATCAATCATGTAATTATTTTTCTAATTAATAGAATTATGTGTCTGAGGACACTTCTGTTTCAATAAAGGAGACCTCCTTTAGTAGAAGTAAGAGGAAACAATCTTTAATCTTAGGAAGAGTTGATTGCTAGGAAATGAAAGGTTCACATCTTGGGTTGAATAACTTATTTCATTTAAGTTTTAAATTTGACTATGCTTATAAATTTTAGGTTCATGAATAAAATTGGTGCAAGATTTATAAGTTCCTTAACTACCAATTGGTATCGCTATGTCAGTTGGTAGTCTTTGGTTCAAGTGGAGTAACCTTTTGTATAAATGGACATCTCTTTTTGAAAATAAGTTATAAGAGTTTCTTGGAGCACTTTCCAATTTGTATCAATTTCTTGGTAAAATTGGTGTTGTTTAAGAAATAATCCCTTTTTCTAAGTAGCATGATTGTTGGGGGAGAAGAGTTGATTAATTCTCAAAGAAAGTGAGCATTGTCTTTAAAGCAACAACAACGATGAACAACAAGCAAAAAATGCAATGCAATTAGTTTGTATTTGCAACAACAACAATAACATGTGTAATTTTGAGTAATGCACAGATGCATTGGAAAAATAGAAGGCCAACAACCATTGGGTGTTAGGGATTGGACAAAAAATTAAAAGAGATGGTATATATTCATGGGGAGCATATCATACATGTCCATTTCCTAGAGCAGCAACAACTACAAGAAGGCACAAGGAAATTTTTTTACTAATGCTTGGTTTTGCAAGTGCATTTTCCCATGATTTTGTAGCTGAATTTGGATGATAAACTTCAAGTGCCTCATCAAATAGATTTCAACCCCTGAGAAGAGAATTCTACAAAGAAGAATGCACATTAGCAACTTGACCCTAGGATATTATTTAAAAGGGGGAGAGAAAGTAGTTTGAGGCCCATTACAATTGATATCTAAGGGGGAGAGAAAGTTAATGATAGCTCATGCAGGGAATAAAAAGCTCAATGATTGATCCAGGTGGCTCCTGAAACACTCGGTGATAAAAAAAGGGCTCAAGAAAGGCTCAAAAATAAAATTTCTTGGATTACCATGAAACTTGGGTCATATCGAAGATATCGTAAAAAAACTTCCAATGGCACAAAAGACACCTCAATCCGACATCATATGCAAAATTTATGGTCAGTCAAATTTTTGATCAACTAGGCCCATTGGCTAAAGTTAGTTGAGCGGCAACTAAATTTGGAAGCCCAACTAAATCTACTAGAGACGCTAAATTTGGTAGAAATTAACGAGTCAACAATTTAAAACTTTGTGGTGATGATTCCCAGCAATCAGAACTGGCGAAATTGTCGCCTAATTATTTTTTCCGGTGACCCTACAAAAATAACCAAAATAAATTAAAATTGTATGACCCAACAAATTAACAATGCCAACCATTCTGCGAGGAAGGCAAGGCTAAACATTAATGCCAAGTATTTTTATTTAAACTCATATTTTCCACAAGGGTACAAGGGCACAGAACCTAATGCAGAGGTTGAAACCTAAGCGAGCATGGAAACATAGGAGCAGAACCCTGACGTAGCGAAATATGCAATGGATCTAAAAGATTCCCTAAGGGCCAAATTTTGACAATTTCATAACCAAGTAAAATTTATACACATTTTATTCAGTATTTCACAAGGAGTGTAGTGGCAAAGTCAAATTTATCATCTGAGTAGCATATCTTCAGTCAGCTTGCAAAGAAGAATCTTTGTGGAATCATGAGGAATCTAAAAGATTCCCTAAGGGGCAAATTTTGACAGTTTCAAAACCAAGCCGACTTTATACTCATTTTACTCAATTTTTCGTAAGGAGCACAGTGGTGAAGTTATATTTTTCATCTGAACTGTAGATATTCATTCAACTTTCAAAGGAATCTTTTTGGAATCATGAGAAATCTAAAAGATTCCCTAAGGGCCAAATTTCAACAGTTTCAAAAACAAACCGACTTTACACTCATTTTACTCAGTTTTTCTCAAGGACCGCAGTGGTGAAGTCATATTTGTCATATGAGTAGAAGAATTCAAATCAACCAATGAGAAAGAATCTTGAAGGAATCTTTGAGATTATCAAAGGTTCAGATTTTGACCGAAGCAGAAAGGGGTCGAGTTTACAATCATTTTCCATGATTTTTCGCCAGTAATTCAATGGTGCAATCCGTTTATTCAAGGTAAGTGTGAATTTTGAGGCCATCCCTGGAAGTGGAGGTGTAAGGTGTATTTTGTACATGCATGTAATTTGATTTTTACTAAATATTAATGAAAGAGACCTCCCCACATTGAGCAGAGCCCGGAGACATAGCCCACACTGGGTGAACTCCATTATCAACTTGTTGTGTCTTTTCTTCTCATGGTTGTTGTTTATTTCCACTTTGTTTATGCATATGCATCTTATGGTTCCATTCTCTTTAAAATGTCATTTTGTATGCATCTTTGAAATGAAAAGATATGGATCAAGTTTGGTATCAAAGCAGGTCTTTTGTTGATGTGAATTGCAAGTGTATGATAACCAGGGAAAAGCTCCAAAGAGGTGAAGGAAAACTTAAGTCCTTTGATCAAGAAGCAGCGCATGCAACACGAAGTGGGAAAATGACAGATGAAGATGCTCGATTGGAGGAAGAGCGAAACTATTGCAATGCCTTCTGTGCCATGGAAAAAAAAGTGGACAAATTATTTGCAGAGTATGAGAACACAATGGTGAAACCAAACAAGAAGGAAGGACCATATGATCATGCAATGGTGAATTATGGAGGAGGAGGAGAAGAGCCCCCTGAACCTCCCTCTCCATCTTCCAGTGAAATTTCTTCTTCATTCTTTTCTCGTCATTCTAGAGGTAGAAAAACTCACAATTTTTTTTTTCATGTTGGATGTCAAGTTTGATTTTCTTGTGTTCAGTGGAGAATCTAATGCAGAAAACTAGATAATTGGATCATACAAGTTGAAGTATATTGCCACATCAAATGAATCAAAGATGATGATGAAAAGATCCAGTTATCATCCCTTCAATTGAATGGAACTACTCTCGTCTGGTGGGAAGGAAAGCAGAAAGGTGGTAATAGTAGTCGTAAACTTCTTTCATCCTTGTCTAAGTTTGTTTCTTCTTTAAGAGCACAGTTTTACCCATTGGGTTACAAATAGAAAGCCATGATGGAATGGAAAAATTTGAAACAAAGCAAAGGAAAAAATGTTTAGAATTTTAAGGAGGATTTTAGGAAACAAGCATTAGCATTGAATGTTAAACTAAACATTTTTGAGATGTTGATGAAATATATTGGCTCTTTTTTCAGTTATCTGCATCATTCAATGTTATTATTTGAACCTAAACCTCTTGATGAAGCTAGTGTGAAGGTTATACATCTTGAAAACAGGGGGAAAGCATGAGCAAGAAGACCACCCAAAGAGGACAACAATAGCTAAGAGAAAGGAAACAATGCCCTCTTGTACTCATTGTAAGAAGGAAGAGAATGATGAAGAACATTGTTGGAAATTGCATCCAAAATTGAGGCCAAAGAAGAACGAAAGAAAGGAGAAGCAAAAGATAGTTGGAAATGTGGAACAAGGCCAAGAATCTAAATCAAATGATGATGAGAATATCACGATTGTAGGATTTGTAGTTGTTGGACCTATTGACTTGGGTTCCAATGCAGGTGATGAAACAAATATTTCAGTAGACATTGTGCCAAAGGTTAGAAGGGAGACAAAGACTGCATGGATACAAGAACTCGAATAGATCAACCAAGAATTCAATCGGAAAATATTGAACTAAAGAAACTGCTACAAGAAGCAGAGAAGGAGAAATAGAGTTTGCAACAACAACTACAAGCCAAGGAGTCCTTGCAAAAGTTACATCATAACAAGCCCAAGGTAAAAAGTGATTCTTTAATTTCACGTTCTTTTTATGATGATGATTTCGCTTCCTTTGAGAAAACATACTACGAGAGTTGGATCAAAATTGTCGAAGAAGATGGGGTATCAAAGGAACGGCCTCAACATTAAAGGCCACGACATTATGAATCCCATCAAAGTGGATGAATTTCCTAGCAATGTAGAGCTTGAGTATGTTAGAACAGAGGTTGGAGAGTGCTCCAAGAAAACTAGTGACCAACCAACGACGGATGATGGGAGCACCTCATCACATTCCATTGATAGTGAGGGTCCCACATGAACTTATCAAAGGCACACTAGAAATAAGTGTTCCAAGACAGTTTGGAGGAGAAAGAACCATTATAGTCACTATGAAAAGGATGGACACCAAAGAGCCACACGTGAGACACTCCATGCCCTGAAAGAACCTATGAAGAAACCAGCTGGTAAAGATACTCAACAAGCAAATCTGCCATATGGAGATACCCATTCACTTTGTTAAGTAAGAGATGGTTTTACTATATATAGTAGCTTGTCATGGCCACATTTTGTAAATCATATGTTGTGAAATAATCGTAAAAGTGATGATGTGTTTTCCATCACTTATGAAAAAACATGATGATTTTTGGGCCTCTTTTTGTCGATAGCGGGGGTATTGTTTTTTTTTGTGATGTTGATGTAAAATTGACCTAAGAGTGTTATGAACTCTTTGCAAGTACGGGGTTTTTTGAGTCATGTTTGGTCTTGCATGTAATTGCGAAGAATGAACCATAGGTCTGCATGGAATGCAGATGTTGGAAGTGTGGCTTGACATGGGCACATGCAGATTGTAGAATGTGTTCATGCTTTTGGAGGACCAAAAGCTCGTCAGTTGGGAGGAATGATCCAGGTGGCTCCTAAAACACTCGATGATCAAAGAAGGCTCAAGAAAGGCTCAAAAATAAAAAAAAATTGAATTGTCATGAAACTAGGGTCATATCAAATATCTCATCACAGGATTTCCAACGGCGCAAATGACACCTCAATCCAACATCGTATGCAAAATTTATGGCCAATCAAAGTTTTGGTCTACTAGACCACTTAGCTAAAGTTAGAGGAGCGGCAATTAAATTTGGAAGCCCAACTAAATCTGGCAAACCCGCTAAATTTCGCGAAAATTAACTAGGCAACAATTTGGCACTTTGTGTTGACAGTTTCCGGTGGTCGGAACTAGTAAAATTGTTGCATACTTAATTTTTCCAGTGACTCAAAATTTCAACAACAAATTTTGTCCATATTTAGAAAAAACAAACAAACAAACAAACAAACAAACAAAACCAAAAAAAATTAAAATTGCCCAACGACCCAACAAATTAACACTACCAACCATTCTGCCAGGAAGGCAGGCCTAAAAAATAACTTCACTTTTTTTAATTTAAACTCATATTTGCCACAAGGGAACGAGGGCACAAAACCCAATGCAAAGGTGGAATCCTGAGTGGGCACAGAAACCAAGCAGTGGAACCATGACACAAGGGAATATGCAAGGAATTTAAAAGATTCCCTAAGGGCCAAATTATAATAGTTTTAGATATAGGCCAACTATATAGTCATTTTACTTAGTTTTTCGCAAGGAGCACAACGGTGAAGTCAAAATTGTCATCTAAGCAACAAATCTTCAGTGAACCTATAGAGAGGAATCTTTGTGGAATCATGAGGAATCTAAAAGATTCTTTAAGCGCCAAATTTTGACAATTTCATAACCATACCAACTTTATACTCATTTTACTCAGTTTTTTGAAAGGAATGTAGTGGTGAAGTCATATTTGTCATTTGAGCCGCAGATCTTCAGTAATCTTGCAAAGATGAATCTTTTTAGAATCATGAGGAATCTAAAAGATTCCCTAAAGGCCAATTTTTTACAGTTTCATAAATAGGTCACTTTCATACTCATTTTACTCAGTTTTTCTCAAGGAGTGCAATGGTGAAGTCAAATTTGTCAGCTAAGTAGTAGAATTCTAGTGAACCAATGAGAAATAATCTTGGGGGGAATCTTTGAGATCCCCGAAGGTCCATATTATGACCGAAGCAGAAAGGGGTTGAGTTTAGACTCATTCTTAATGCTTTCCCACTAGGAATTCAATGGTGCAGTCCATTTCTTCAGCAGAGTTGTTCATTTTGAGGCCATCCCCGGAAGTCGAGGTATAAGGTGTCTTTTGTACATGTGTGTAATTTGATTTTTGTTGAATATTAATGAAAGAGGCCTCCCCACATTGAGCATAACCTGAAGACGTAGTCCACACTAGGTGAACTCCATTATCAACCTATAGTGTATTTTCTTCTCATGGTTGTTGTTTATTTCTGTTTCGTTTATGCATATGCATATTATGGTTCCATGCTCTATAAAATGTGATTTTGTATGCATCTTTGAAGTGAAAATATTTGGATTGGTGATACTAATTCATTGGATAACATTTCATTAGCTATATGTAACATGAGGAGTGGCTATCAATACAAAGAAGTGATGTGTTTCCATCAACGCCAAAGGGGGACATTGTTTGACAATTGGCATTGGTATGATGGCATGTGGCATCAAGTGTGTTGGAATTTATGTCAACTAGGTTGGCATTGATATCAGATGCATAGTATGTTTTCATTAATGAGGTGCATTGCCTCTTCATTTGGAGTTGGAGCCTTGGCCAAAATCGAAGGGGGAGATATAGCATTGATTTCATTTCTGCCTTAGGAGATCAATTTAGAAGTTCATGAAATGACACTGTTAGATAGTGCTCAGAAAGAGCTTTCCAATAGTTTGTTGAAATCTAAAAAGGGCCTTTCAAATCAAGACATATGGCTCATCAAAGTATGCAAATAAGAGAAGTTAATAGGAAGTGTTCCATGGCTCAAGGTTCCACCTATCCCTTATGTTTTGTGCAAAATATCCCTTATCCTAGACTTAGGTGGATTTTGGAGTAAGGTTGGGACTTAGGTGATTCGGGCCTCATCGGTGGTTAGGATGAGCAATAGAATTTCAAAGTGGAGATCCTCCCTGATCCCCGACCTATGTTGGGCCATCTACCTAGTAGGGCCCTTGGAGTAGTCATAGGTTGGCCCAAGCAGGAGGTTTAAGCAAGAGTTCAAAAGACTGACCCTCAACCCCCAACCTCTGTGACAACAGCTACAAGTGGCAAACAAGGTGGAAGATGAGTCCAACTCAAAGTGTTGTGGAAACATAGGAGGAGGACACATAGCATATGTTTTGGTCATTTTCAGGTGGCCAAGTGTGACAAATTCATGTGACATGTGGCACCACATAGGAAATGATGATGTTGGCATGATGTTTGAGTGACATCAACAAGATGATTTGGAAAGCTTGGAAAGTTCACACCAGAGGGATGGTTTGGTGAATTTCCCTTGTATTTGTATTTCGATGAAAATTTAAAAATGATCATAAGTTATGATTCCAAGCTAGTCGGGTCTCTGAGCTAATCAGGTCTATGGGCAAGTCAAGCCTCCAGGACTAATCGGGTAGTCAAAGATAAATACAGGTGCATAACAGGTGGCGTGGGCTTAACCATGACCTCCAACCTCCCAAACTACATTGGAAAGCACATACATGATTTTTTTTGTGTGAAGGTTTTGTGTGTTAAGAAATCGAGGGCTTTCAGGCATATGTCAATCAAAAATCATTATGGGCACATATAGAGGTGTTAAGCATTGAGGGCCTAACTTAAAGAAATGTGAGTGCATGTTTAAAAGAATTGCATGGGTTAGTAGCTCTTTAGCATTAAGTGTTATTTTTTGCACTAGTTACTACATTATGTAGTGCCTACCATATATGGAGTTTACCATGGTGGCGTTAACAAGATTGAGCGGGTTGGCCGCGTATTTGGAAGAGACCCTTTATACTTGGTAGTTATGTCATATATAGGGGTTTTCTAAAGTTGGATAACTTTGTTAAACCATGTTCTTGGAGTTAATGGCAATTGCAGAGAAAAGGAAAAGAGGGTAGCGAATACCACGATATGCATAGAGAATTAATGGAGATTTGACCACAGTAAAGTGTGTCATTCTTGATCTCAAAATTGGTATAACAAAATGTCTACAAGAAAGAAATGCCATACTGGGGAATTAAGATGTATGATGGAATGTTTCATATCATTCTCCTTGAGGCCTATGAATCTTAAAGAGTAGCAATGGAACTCCATTCTAATGTTTACAAATTTTATCAAGAAGAATTCAATTTAGGGGTACTTGTTGAGTCTGTAGGTAGAATGAGATTTAATTCTTAGCATGGGAAAACTCTCAAAATCCCATTTTGATTAATTTTGTTGCAACGACTGAGAAATATGGTGTGACAGTAGAATGGTTAGCCATGCTGGAAGTACTCCTTTAGGTAGAGTGATAAGATGACAAGTCCATAATCATTCCTTGTGTAGCATAAGAACAAAACCACGTATTGCATGAATGCAAAGTGGGGGATTGTAAAAAAAATTGAGCTAAGAGAGATTTATGTGTGTTAGAGAACTGCTAAAAGAGGGAAATAATTCCTAAGCTAAAGATGGTTGAGATTTGTTGAATGAGTAGAAAGCATGAGGGTTGAGAATAGAAGCTTGTGTATGTTGTTGAAAGTGGACTAAAAGCATAAAAAAATGTTGTTCTATAGTGGACAAAGTGAGGAGGAAGCTAAGTGTATACTACTGAGAAGTACAAAGGGTTGATAATTCACGATAAGCATAGAATAAAATTATGCAAAGATAGTTCAAGTTCAGAGGACCAGTGATTGAAGAACACAAAGCTGAAATTAGGCCAAGTGGGTGCCATTACAGAGAGAAAATATTTCCTTATTGAGTGTGAGTTGGAGCCTATTGATCCAAGTGGATCCATAAAGGCCTAAAAATAAAATTCCTCATATTGTAATCAAACCAATGCCAGATCAAAGAGCTTATCACAATCTTTCCAACAACGCAGACGATGCCTCAATTCGAGTTTGTATGAGGGAGTTACACTCAATAAAAGTTCTAGTCAAAGTTGGCCCAATGAGTGGTTTAGCATAAAGCTTGTAAAATTTGGAGCACCACTAACTTTGGAAGTCCAACCAAATTCCCGATCAAATTTGGTAGAGGTTCACTAAGTTTAGTGGCAGTTTTAGTCATATTTAAAATTGGTATAACTGCCAAAATTGGTGGAACCTCACCAAATTCAGCAATGATTAGTTGGCCCAATCATATGGGGGGCACATGGCCCAATCCAGTCCTGCCATGTGGCACCCAACGTGGACAAAATGGTCCTTAGGCAAAACTCGGCTATAGTTATGAGCAGGTGAATTATTATAATAGACGATTTGGGTTACTCGATGGTTGACGGTCACAAGGCAATTGACCCGACGGTTTATTTTAAAATATTTGCAGAACCATTATATACCAAACAAAGATAACACATAACCATATATCTATATATATATATATGATAGTTTGACAATATGACTAGAGGGTAACGCATTCATCGGTTTAAACAATGGAACAATAATTTTTAAATATGTTTTCGTTCAACATTCCAACAAATAATACCATAACCAGTCAGCAATCATGATGAATGCAAAGTTCAGTGGTTACAAGACTTCCAACAATTATGTTTGGCAACAAAATGGCCAACGATTACAGTTTAAATGATGATGACCAAACACATTTTGGTGAACAATGTGAGGACCATGTGACATAGTTGGTGGTTAAACAAAATCCAAACAATCATCACAGTTCCAATGGCGGAGTTCTAATAGTTTTAGCAACAAATGTAATGCTTGGAAGTTTTGGTTTGGTTAAATGAAATGTTAAGTTTGACATCGAATTGTTCTTTGATATAATTTTGTTTTAAAAACAAAAAAATAAATTACCGGCCGTCAATTATTTTTGATACAAAATATGAATGAATGTTGGGGCCCATGGGGTCGAATGTGTGAACCCTAGGTCACCAACAACCCAACAATGATACACCAATCAAGTGCACCCAAGTGGGCTTTGGTATTACTACCCATGAGCTTTTACTTAAATATGCCATTTCCATATGAATGGGACAAAGTTGTGATGGCTGAGGACAGAACGTTGAAGGCCCTTTGGAACCTTAACATAGGAACCGTGACCTGAAGGGAACCTTGGTGCATAACTAGGAGATAGAACCCTGTCTCAACGAATTTCGAGATGGAATATTTTAAGAATATTTTTATGCAATATCTTTGAGGAAACTAAAATATTCCCGATGAAGCCAGAATTGCAGTTGCCCAAATGGGGCCAATTTTATACTCATTTTAACCATAATTTCACAAGGATCATAATGGTGCAACTAGTTTTTGCATCTGGGCAGTGGAATTCATGGGTCATGTAAGAAACCCACCTTCATAATTAATTGTTGAGCTTGAACTGTGAGATAGCAATGGGCCTTTTAAAAGTAGGTCATATTTATAGCCAAAAGTCTCAAGAAGATGAGATAGATCTATTGGTGTTGCATTGTTGTGATTTGAGTAGCCAAATTTTAAATCACTCCTAGGATTGGAAGTATAATGATGTAATTTTCCATGTACTTGTCTTTTTTTATGAGATGAATGAAGAGGCCTCCCCACTATTGAAGCAAGGACCAGAGAAATAGTCCACACTGGATGAACTTTATTATCAAATGTTTGTGTGCATTTTCTTTATGGTCTCATTTATGTTGCATCTTCTTAAATGTTTTCTTACATGGTTTTTACATGCTCTTTCATGCAATTTTGAAAACATCAACGAAGAAAAGATCTCAGGTAATTCTGATAAATCAGAGAAACCAGATCAAGTTTGGTATTAGAGCGGTCTTCTTGTGTATGTGAATTGTGAGTGTGAATGATAACTAGGGCCGGGCACAAAAAGGGAGAAGGAAAACTTAAGACTTTTGACCCAAAGATTGGATGTGTAATGCAAAGAAGGAAAATGGCATATGATTATTCTCATATCAAGAATGAGCAAGCTTTATGTAAAGCTTTCTACACCATGGAAAATAAGGTACAAAAATGTTTACAAATTATGAAAAGAAATTGGCAAAGAAGCAAAAATAGAAGGAAGAAAAAGTAAAGGTCAATTCTTTGGTAAATCAGGAAAATGGAGGAGAACCTCTTGAACCTCCATCTCCAGATTCTAGTGAAATTTCCTCTTCTTCATCATCTCATCCTCATCATTCTAACAGAAAAAATAAAAATGCTTCCAAAAATCCTTTTTTAAAGTTATATTGCCTATGTTTAACATATAATCTAATGCAGAAAATATAAATAATTTGATCAAACATATTGAAGTTCCAATTAGAATATCTTCAACTGGAAGGCACTGCTCTCATATGATGGGAGAGAAAACTTCAAAGAGGTAGCAAATATGTGGTTAAATTCCTTTCTTCCTGGTTTGAATTTATTTATGCTTTAAAAGGACAATTCTATCCATTGGTATATCGGCAAAAAACCATGATATACCAAGACATGTAAAGGCTAAGATGTTCAAAGTTTCACAGAGGAATATAGGAACCAAGCTTTGGCATTTGGAATTCTTTTAGATTCACCTAAAACTTTGATGAAATATATTGGTTCTTTACATAATTATATTCTGCATTCTTTGTTTTTGTTTGAACCCACTACTCTTAATGCAATTACTGTGAAATCCATTTACCTTGAAAGCAAGGGGGAGTACAAACAAGAAAACCATGTAGAGAAGGAAACAACAACAAGGAAAATGAAAGTAAATCCCTCTCGCACGCTTTGCAAGGTTGAAGGGCGTGATGAGGAGCATTTCTAGAAATTGCATCTAGAATTGAAGCCAAAGAGGAATGTTGGAAAAGGGAAGCAAAAAAATGTTACTATAGTGCAACAAGATTCTGTATCTGATTCGGATGATGAGACAAAGATCAAAATTGTTGGGATTGCAAGTGTTGGACCAATTGACATGGGTTTTGATTCATGTCATGATATGAAGATCACAACTATTGGTATTGTAGGTGATGGACCAATTGATATGGGTTCTGATTTAAGCGATGAGACAAAGATTGCAGTAGGTTTTGTACCAAAAATGAGAAGAGCACCAAAGACTACATGGCTCCAAGAATTTTAGGATATCAACCAGACCATTCAAGAAGATAATTTTGAGCTTAGAAGACTTCTACAAGAGCCAAAAGAGGAGAAGCAGGGATTGCAGCTTCAACTACAATCCATGGAAGAGGCCTTTGAAAAGTTTAAGTGCAACGAAGGATTAGCAAAGCCATCATCACCCACTTCAGAATCAGCAACTGAGGTAAATAGTGCCAATGATTCTTAATTTTTATGTTCTCATTATGATGATGATTTTTTTACATTTAAAAATCACACTAGAGGTATTGGTTCAAATCTAATGAAGATCAAGATGGGATATGAAGGCAAGGGCCTAGGAGTTAACATCCAAGGCATTGTGACTCCCATCCAAGTGGTGGAATTACCTCGATATGTAGGATTAGGCTATGTCAGAAAGGAAGAGACAATATATTATTTGAGAAAAAATCTGAACATAATGAAAGATGTTGAGAGCGTATCACACCTTCCAATGAGCATTAGAAAGGAAGAGCTAAGGCAAGCTCTCCTAGTTAGAATTGCACCAAAAACATCCATTCAAGGAAGGTTATGTCAACCAGGAAGGAGTCAAGACATAAGTATCCATCTCCACATATGATCCAAGTGGATATTGGTGGCCACCTGCCTATTCCACCTAGACTTCCAGTTAGTTTCATCAGTTTCCTTGATTATAGCAACAGTTACTATATTTAGCAGTTTTTCAGGTCCTGAACTTCCAGAGGTGTTTTAACCCCCTAAATGACATTTTTTTGAGGTCCATAGTAGGCCCATATTCATAGGTAGGATCATCCCACAAATCCTGAAGTACTTAGAGAGATCTTTCCAATGAGGTACTATACACGCAAAACAAATATCATATGACCAAGTGAGGATTCTGGGAAGTTCGTTGCCCTACTAACCCCAACGAGGCCCACAAACTCTTAGTGTTTGATATGATTAAGAATATTAGTTTTATTGTGCTAAGATCTTCCTCAGATTATAAACAAAATTTTATTCATGTGCTTAAGGATTCATTAGTTTTGAAAGTGAAAATGGATTTTTATGTTAATTTTATGAGCAATTTTAACATAAATAAGAAACTGGACAACAACATATAAATGTATAGAACATCACCAAAAACACATCACAATAGGAACATGATGAAGGATTTCACCCCTCCTAGGCTACGTCTCCTTGGTCCAACTTCCAATGGCTTGGGCTTCTCTATTATGCTCAAGTGTGTAAAAATATGTGTTTACAATGCTCAAATGCTTTTGTACCCTGCTCCAATGAGTCCAGAATGTCCAAAAAATGGCTCCCTAGACTCTTTCTACTCCCAATTTAAACGAAAATTGTAGAAGTTATGACCTCTCCTTGCTTCTCTATTATTCGCTCTACAATTTTCCCAAAATTGGCACTAAACCCTCATTTTCACCCCATTTTCCACTAACGACCCACCAAAACCACTGAAATCCAAGCGAATTTGTTGGAGAGTTAATTTGGTTGTTGATGCCTAAAAATAAGGAGAATGGTCATATGAGGGCCATCTAGAGGCTAGCCCCCAACGCTTGCCCCTTCCCTCATGTGGTCACATAAAACACTAGTGGTTAGGCCTAAAGTGTTCACATGTTGGTGGTAAAGTCTACACCAACCCCAAACTTGATGGTGTTTAAACTTTAAATATTCAGTGCGATCATAAAGGTTAAGTGACAATATACATGGTGTAGTGGTAAACAGCTGCATTGTGTGTTGGGAGGTCGTTAGTTCAAACCCTATTCCCTCTACTCGGACTATAGAAACATTTTGGTGGCCTCCCAAGCTACCACATGGTGGCCTCTGGCTAGGCCATGTGTTAGCCCATGCTTGGCCATCATTCCAACCAATGAAAAGCCACAAAATTTCGACCAGTACAAAGGTGCCACTTGGCATGAAATAATTCACTAAAAAAAAACAATTCACCAGTCAAACTATACATTTAGTTCTGCCACCTCATCACCCAATCAGCAGTACGAATGCACAGTCAGCAGTATGAACTGTTGTCTGGGCTATCCTTTTTTTGAAATTTTGCCTATTTAGGAAAGTAGACAAAACTCATTTATGGAGTCATACGAAGTCCATTTCACATGAAACAAGTTGCGTTAGATTCTGGATGACAAGCACTACATGGTCGTCCAAGTTCCACACCAATCCAAAATTTTTGAAATCTGAGCTATTTTTTGAGCACCTGATCATTCCTCCCCACTGGAAGCCTTTTCGACCCCAAAATATCACTTTCAATTGTCCAATAGGTGAGGGTATGTTAGAAAATTATGTATTACAGAGAAATGGAACACATAAAAAATTGCAGAAATGTAAACACAGAAAACACATAAAATAAGAGAGACATAGATATATGTGGTTCACCCAATTTGGGCTATGTCCATGGAGAAACAGCTAGTCCTTCCTTTAATATTATCCAGAAAAATGAAGAGACACAACCTACAACAGATCCATTGTAATTCGCTCTTCTCTATCACACAATCTTCTCTCTCTTTCTCGCTCATAATATAGATCTACATAGCCACAATACAATTCCCTCATATATAGTGAGGGGTTGCCTTCTAGGGAAAAAAACCCTATATTAAAAATAATTTCTACCGTCAGATTTCTACCTAATGAATGGCCTAGAGTGACTATGAAATTACAACATTTTACCCCCCTGACGGCACACATTTACGGGCAGCGTTGCTGCCACATTACAAATTGGGGTCCAATGCGGTGATACCTCTAAATAAAGAACATAATCAAGCTCCATTCCCAACAGGGTATAGTTCCCTCGCCTTTCTAATCTCAATCCATTATCCATTTATCACTTACTTGGAACCTGTGATCTACACGATGCTTGCCGCACCTTGCTTTGTGCTTGCCTTTTTCCCTTTTCAAGTTGATATTGCACTGTTTGATGTACCATTTGGAGTCCTTCAATGAACTCTTTGGCTTTGTCCATGTTACTATCAGTAGTAACATCCTTCTTACTAAGATGATACAACACACTATGATGCAAATGGTAAACAAATTCCTCTACTTGATTCCTTTGACTCAAGCTTGAATATACATCTTGAAGGTATGTATTTTGTTGAACATAACTTTCATGTAAAACAAAATGATGCTTGAGGAAAGTAGTTATACAAACTATAGGCCTAGAAAGTACATCAACAAACTTGTCGCTTATACCTTTTGACTACATGGAATAGTAGAAGAAAACCCATCCAATGAAAGTGCCTTTGTCGCTGCAAATTAATCATTGCACCATTGAAAATTTATGAATGAAATGAAATGGGCTTACCACATTGCATAAAGATCTCACCCGTGGCATAGTCGCATACATCAACCTGTAACTCAAATGACTTTTTCAAGTATAGAAGAGCAAGTATAAAGGTTGAACTGATATTTTGTTTCAAAGCATCAAATTCCTCTTGTTGTTTTCCTCCCCACCAGAAGACCTTTTGCACAACTACCAAAGAATGCAATTGAGCTACAATAGAAGAAAAATTAACAGAATCCTTCCTCCAACATCAGTTTGCTCCCAAAAAACATCTTATGCAAAATATTGTCTTGAGCATTGACCAAAACATAATGGAATCAATCTTGGAGAGGTCTAACTTCAACTCACATTCTCCAATATTATGGCTCAATTACATCAAATAAGTTTTATTCAACATATACTTTGACATCTTCAATAACAAATGTTCTTGACATACAACATCAAGTATTTCTTTCTCACACATGACATGTTAATAATGAAATTTTCTAAAAATGAAAATGCCATTCAAGTAGACTATCATGTCAAGAAATGGCTTCAATACATCTTTCTTCATGTGCATGAAAGTAGTAGGAGCATGGCAAAGACCAAAAAGCATAGCAAGCCATTCAAACAAACCTTTCTTGTTTTTTCATGTTGTCTTCCATATGTCTCCTTCAACAGCTCTACTTTGATGATAGCCACCTCTTGAGTCCCATTCAATGAAATTCTCTCCATTCTTCTTGTACATCGAAACAATTGGTGCACCACATGGTGAAGGAGATGGTTGGATGATCCTTTTGTTTTGTTAGTGTTAGTATTTGCATACTGCCATCAGTGATCAAAATTCCTCTTTTCATATTCATATTAGGGTCTCGCTTAGAAATTTTTTTCATTTCACCTAGGTCCTCATTTAAAAATTTACTCACTGATGGTAACCCTAGTCAAAAACCTCACTCTCCCTCACAAATCTATACTTGATGGCCCACCTTCATGTCTTACTGAGCATACATCAATTATGGAAGCTTATTTTATCAGGTCTTTATGTCAGCCAAGTCACCATGAAGTCTACCAACTCTATGTTTTCATTAGGTCTCTAGGTTTTATTTTTCCAAGGTCCAATAAGATACCATTTCACTGCATAAGGCCAGAAAAAGTATGAGAGTGGACACCAATAATATCCCTTTTTCATTAAAATAGGATTTGCAAACATGTAAGCATGGTTTCCAAAGTTGTAATTTTGATTTTAAGTATGAGTTTCATTCCAAATTGTAATTTTATTCCAAAAAACAGAGATGTAATTTTATTTTTTATTTATGTAATTTTATGTCAATTATATGTAATAAGTAACTTTTTCTCAAGCTTCCAACTCAGTGCCACATGCCAACTAAACAATAAATGTCAAATCAAAGAATGTTTACTCCAGCAATTGATCAATCTGCAAAGAAAAAAGACAAAGTAAAAGGGTATTAGTGAAATGTTTGAAAAGTGATTTGAAACATTAGCAAAATGGGTTTTAAATCAACAAAATTAAATTCCACCAAGTATTTAAACCCTCAAGACATAAATTCACACCTCATGTTCTCTTGTCATTGTCGAGCAACCTCAACAAAGGATAAATTTTCAAGTCTGAAAGGTGAAATTGCCAAAACAGAGGCTATGTTGCGCGTTTGTGTTCTGGAGGGCACATTTCAGTGTTATGTTGCACGCCTGTGTTCTGGAGAGCGCGCCTATGTGTTCAATAGTGTTACTATGCGTGTTTATGTTGTGGAGGGCATGCTTTTGTTGCGCGCTATGTGTTTGCCCAAAATTTCTCACCAGCTCCAAACAAAGTTCCATTGCTTCACAAACTTCAAGATTGGTTGTCTTCATCCTCCATAAAGTAAGTAACATTCAAGATACACCCCCTAGCATTTCTCAAGTCATTTTGTGTTGCTTTAAATGTCATTGAAAAAATTTAATGTTTCCCTTGAGAGAAACCCTATTATCATAATCAAATCCTAATTACACCTCCAATTTCACTCCCTAGTACTTGTATTCCCTTCCCATATCACTATTAAACCCTTTCCCAAACCCACATATCATATCACTACCTCCCAAAGCCCTTTATTCTCAAAACCCTAAGACCTAGATGTTCCATTTGCCTAGGCTCCCAAAACCCCTAACCTGTAATAAAATTCCCTATCCTAAATCCCACTACATCCCCACTCCCTGTCACTTCCCTTAAACCATAAACCCCTTCCCTAATCTCTCTAAATTTCTT
Source organism: Pinus taeda (assembly GCA_000404065.3). Taxonomy (NCBI): domain Eukaryota; kingdom Viridiplantae; phylum Streptophyta; class Pinopsida; order Pinales; family Pinaceae; genus Pinus; species Pinus taeda. Next base: position 184,553 of record APFE031450139.1, on the reverse strand, counting down.
CACATTCCTAACTCCCCATACTTATATTCCACTACTATTTCATCTCCGTAGGGTTTTAAACATCAAGACACCATGTCAGAAGAAGAAAATAGAAAGTCCAGTGAGGAGAAAGAAAGAAAGGAGAGGAAGCCAAACAAAGGAGGGAGGATCCTTAGAATTGAGCCAAGACATACCAAGGAACTCATGGCATCTCGCATGGTTGTGACATGTTTTAAGTACCTAGGATGTTTTGAATTTTATGAGAAAATACAAAAGGTCCAACATCATCCTACGTTGAGCAGACTATTCATCTCCAATCTCCATGACAACCAAGTAACCCTTGATGGTGTCACTTTCACTGTGTCCACTGCCATCATATCAGCTACTACTAGAATCCCAAATGTTGGGGGAAAATGGTTCAAGAAAAAATAATTGGAGGAGAATTACTATGATCCATACATCAAATCTAGATACAAGAATGAAAGAAAGAGGCTTTTTCCTTTCTCTTACCTCCTAGAGAGATATGTTCCGGTGATGAAAATCATCATGAAATACTTTACTTGTGAAGGAAGGTTCTGTAGACTTTATACCTATCATATCCAGCTAATCATGCACTTCACAAGGGTCAAGATGCTCATCATACCTTACTTTCTCTTCTGGAGCATTAACAAGATGGCATATATTGTACAAAAAATAGAATATGAGCATCAAATGAAAAGTATTTTCCACCACTCCCTCATTAAAATCATTTTCCTTCATCACCTCAAACAATTCAACATTTCATGGAGTACTTTCATAGCTAATGACATATTCATTGACCCATCTATTCAACATGTTCAATATGTGCCTTCATCATCTCATCCTTCCACGTCTATTCCTCCATTTCAGCCCATAGTTCATGCATCATCATCAGACCAATCTCCTTCACCATCACCATTTCATGAGCACATTGAGTCACCTAGTAGAGCTGAGATCAGTGAGCCTGAGCAGACTAAGAAAGTTGAGTTCATCAAGCCTATGAGGGCTGATTTGGCACATACTCATTAGAGAGGTCATAGGTGGGTGTTTTCCCCACATATTATGGGAGGGGTCTTACCTTCTTCACCAACAAGCAAGTACACAAAGGTAAAGAAAAAATGACAGAGGCAAAGATCAAGCATGGGGAGGAGGACCTCCATGACACAGAACAAGATTTTTACCTTGTTGAACTAGATAAGCATGATGAAAATGAGGACATTAGCATAGTCATCAAGGAAAAATATGCATATATCAGGGAGCTCCAGACCAATTTGAAGAGGTCTAAATTTATTATTTCATATTATGAGCAAGAAAACCAGTAGCTTCAAGCCAAGCATGATACCATGGAGATTCAACTCTTCAAGGCAAAAAGAGAAGAAATGAAATCCAAGGCATTGCTTGATGAGGCCTATGGAAGGTATAGTGAAACTAAACAAGAACAAGAACCAAGAAGCAGACCTAAGACTAGAAGGTTGAAAAGATCTCTAGAACTAGAGAGACAAAAGGAGGTTGAACTTGCAAATCAACTCACATTGAATGAACAATTTTCCATCATGATTAATGAGAACTAGGAGTAGTGGCTTGAGAAGGTAAACCAACATTTGGATAAGCTCCTAGAAAATTCCAACAAATAAAATGACATTCAGCGAAATATGGCAAAAAATTATGCCATCGGGAATAAGATTGCAAGGTCAAAGCTCAAAAGGGAAAATGCCAAAATTGAAACCCTAAAAAAGAAAGAAGAGGAAGGAAGGCTTGATATCCTTGTTGAACCCTCACTCCATGCCTAACCCTCATCACTAGTCATCACTCAAAAAAATTTGACAATTTTGGCTGCATTTTTGCAAATTTTGGAAATTTTATGCATTTCAAGACAGTTTTGTGATAGCTAGAATGCCAGGCATGTAGCGCCAAGGACGCTATGCTTTTGTTTGAGGCACTTTTTAGCCAAAATAATACCACCAATGGATGCATAATGATGAATACATGCAGGAAAACAAATTTTCTAGGCTTTTGTACAACTGGTAGGTGAAAAGGTGAAAAAACACACAAAAAAATCAATGTTTTGCCTCCTTTTTCACCTTGGCGCTACACGCTGAGTAGTCTTGGGAGAAACACTTTTTGAAGGGTAAAATCAAGTCCATTTTAAAAAATAAAGGTATATTTGGAAACTATATAGGATAGGATTTCCAATGAGCTATCTTGGGCTCAATTTGAACACCAGGAAGCCAATCAAAACTTGGCTTCAAGATGGATGGCACATTTGACACAAAGATGGCGTGTTTGACAATTTTTTGATTTTTCACTATTTTTTCTGCAAATTTTATTTTCATCTTGGGAAATCAAGATTTTACTTATGTAATCAATGATGTAAATGTAATTATGGTGTATTTACTATTACCTAGGGTAAATACATTAGGCAAATGGACTCAATGAGGTGCAATGAATCAATTTCATTGTAATTAGGGATGAGTCACTTTGACCACCCAATACTCTAGCTATCAGTTCAGATCTTGGTGGAACTACTTCTCCTCTCATGGATTCGACCCTTGAAGCTAGGAGGAGTTTTTTTGAGGCCTATATATTGTATTTTTTAGACTTTTCAAAGGGAAAATCAGTTGGATGTTTGACTTTTGATCAAGAGACACTATTGTATCAGAATTTGGCTAGTTTTAATAGATGAGTTGCAGCTATTTCCTTGTGATACTTTTGGTATGAACATTTAGCATTTTTTCTTCTATTGTCTCATATGTTTGAATTTGTTGTTTATTCTAGCAATCATTTCATGTCTATTTTGTGATAGTTTTCAAGTTGATGAACATAATTCATGAGTTTTCATGCTCTATTTTTGGGAAACTTCCATAGTGTGTAATCATTTCTTCAGTTTAGGAAAAATTCATGTTTTTCATGCTTTTCCTAGCCCCTCATCAGTCTAATTCATCCCACACAAATACCCTTAAATGTTAGGTTTTCTGCCTACACTACCCATTTGAATGTCTCCAATCATATCTCATTTGCCTTAACCTAGTTCTTGACATAATCCTCATCCATCAACCCAATCAAGCAATCAAACCGTTCTGCACATCATAACTATCCTAAAACCCTAATTCATCCAACCCTCTTAGCTATGATTTTGTGGAGAGAACCCTCTCCAGCTTGGTAGGGCTATATACCAAGTCAAAAGGTTGGTCTGTGGTTACCTTAACTGGACTCTTCCTCAACCTTGGAGATCCCGAGGACAGATAACATGTTCAACAACCTATGGATTTTCTTTGTTATTTCTACACTTTCTCTTCCTGGCATCTGGTTCATGTTATTAGAAAGAAGACACTTTTGTTGTAATGGTATTTCATGTTGGATTCTCCTCTTGGAAGGAAATCCCTTTGCTTTCTAAAACACCTCATAATAATGGTTAACAACATCAGCCAAATCAACTTTCAATTTTGAATTACACCCATAAAACGCTTTGTAATCAACATCAACATTGGGCTTGATCATAAGAAGCACTAAATTCTTGCTTGAATTCACTAGTCCTTTCATTTTCCCTGCATTAACTAATGAAATATCTAGTTTCTTGTGATGAGCTCTCACAATATACTCCACACCATCCTTGAAAAAGTCGTACTTGTTTCCATGAAGATAGAAGATTGATTTTCTATCATAGAGGTAAGGAATACCCAAAACAATTCTTGATATATCAAGCAGTACAACATCTAATTCAACTTCGTTAATGAAGTTTGTTGTGATTGCAAACCGAAGAATACATTTTCTTGTAACTTGTAAGTTTTTGTCCTTGCATATCCAACCCAATGGATATGGATTGGGATGTAAAATGGTTTCAAGATTAAGTTTCTTTATTCAATCATTAGATATCAAGTTGGCTTGAGACCCACTATCAAAAAGTGTGTCGATTTTTGTATGTTTTGATATTAACCTCACATGAAATAATTCAATCCTTATTTCTTCATTTTGATTATTACTGTGACCATTTGATATACTAGTGCTAGTAATGAATTATTTTCCTTTTATACCCATGGCTGTAATTTTGGCCTCATCACCTGAATCAGATGTTAAATCCTCTTGAATGGCGGAAGTTGTCTTTTCTTTTCCTTTATTGTTGAATTTCTTTGGTTTCATCTCAGGATGAAGCTTCCAACAGTGGGCTTCATCATGACCCTCTTTGGAATAATGTTTAGATATTGTTTTCTCTCCTTACTTTTTAATGGATGCATTTTTATTTCCCTTGAAACCCTTTTCTTTTTCCTTACCCTTAAATATTTTTTTTACTACCCTCTTCTGGAGTGTTTTTACCTCTTGCCTTAAGATGAGTAGCTTGCACACACACATCATCTAAATTATTGGGATTAAACATTAAGATAGTATGCCTAAGGTAACTATGTAAACCCCCTATTTACTTCACCAATGTGTCTTGTGATTGCAAATCTACACCTAACATTAGAGACCTTTTTCTGAATTCTTGGGTGTAATATTTCACATTTTGACCTTTAAGTCGTCTAAAGTTTTGCCAAATCATGATGGCTTTCTACATATAAGCTAGAGGGTAGAATTGTCTTTTAATTGAAACAATGAAATCAGACCAAGAAATTGAGATCTTGTCATGGTTTTTTATATCCTCTTGTGTCTTTGATTCCCACCATACTAGTATTGCACCCTCCATTCTCCAAGAAGCTAACTAAATCTATATGTCATCCTCTTGAAGGTTTTGAATTCTACAATAGAACTCCAACTAACGAATCCAATTATCATGCCTTTTTTGCATTCACTTCACCATTATACATGGGCATCTCAAATTTAACATCAAGTTTTAGTAAGGGTGATCTACCAATTCTTTGTGAGGTTTGTTAATGAATATGAGTAAGAGTTGTGTTAATGGAAGAGGGTGAAGATGTCTGTGAAGAATAATATGAAGAAGATGGTGGAGAGGGTGGAGGTTTACCTCCATTTCCATTACCTCCTCTTGGATAACCTTCTCCTTTAGGGGGTTTGGATATTTCACCCTACAGCCTGGTACTCCTCTCTTCATAGAGGACCTTCACCATCTCTATCATATCAAAGAAATCCTTTCTGAAGACCTTCTCATCTTCTGTCATGTTTGTAGGTTCTCCTTCATGAGACATGCTCACTGGAGTCTCAACTGCAACTTGAGGATGAACTGGGGTTGGAGATTGTGGCAACCTTGCCCTCCTTCCCCTTGACCCAACTTCGGTGCTTCCAACAAGTTTCACTTCTCCTCTTTTGAGTTTTAACCTTGTAAGCATGACATAAACTTACAAACAGTTAAATCCTTCTTTCACAAATAAAAGCTAGTGCTCTGATACCAAAATGATATAATTAAGAATATTAGTTTTGATGTGCTAAGATCCTCCTCAGATTATAAACAAAATGTTATTCTTGTGCTTAAGGATTCATGAGTTTTGCAAGTGAAAATGAGTTTTTATGTTAATTTTATGAGAAATTTTAACATAAATAAGAAATTGAACAGCAGCATATAAATGTACGTAAAATCACCAAAAACACATCACAATAGGAAGATGATGAAGGAGTTCACCCCTCCTAGGCTACGTCTCCTTGGTCCAGCTTCCAATGGCTCGGGCCTCTCTATTATGCTCAAATGTGTAAAAAGATGTGTTTATAATGCTCAAATGCTTTTGTAACCTACTCCAATGAGTCCAAAATGTCCAATAAATGGCTCCCTAGCCTCTTTCTGCTCCCACTTTGATCGAAAATTGGAGAACTAATGACTTCTCCTAGTTTCTCCATTATTCGCTCTACAATTTGCCAAAATCTGGCAACAAATCCTCATTTTCGCCCCATTTTCCGATAATAAGCCACCAAATCCACCAAAATCCAAGCGGATGATTCTGGCGAGTTTGTTGGACGATTAATTTGGCCGTCAAGGCCTAAAAATCAGGATAATGGCCATATGAGGGCCATGCACCCAAGCGCTAGCCCATGGCGCTGGACCCTTCCCTCCTGCGATCTCATAAAATGTTGGCAGTTGAGCATAAAGTGTTCACATGCTGGGGGTTAAGTCCACGCCAACCCCAAACTTGACGGCGTTTAAACTTTAATTATTTGGTGCAGTCATAAATGTTAAGTGACAATAGACATTGTGCAATGGTAAACAATTGCATTATGTGTTAGGAGGCCACAGGTTCAAACCTCGCTTCCCCCACTCGGACTATAGAAACATTTTGGTGGCCTCCATATGTGCCACGTGTCAGCTCGTGGTTGGCCATCTTTCCAATAAATGAAAAACCAAAAAAATTTGACCAATACAAAGGTGCCACTTAACACGATATAATTCATCGAAAGAAAAATGTTGACCAGTCAAACTACATAGTCAACTCTGCCACCTTAGCACCCAGTCAGTAATATAGATGCACAGTCAAGAGTACGAACCATTGAATGGGTTGTCCTTTTTTTTGAAAATTTCCTTGTTTGCGAAAGTGGACAAAACTCTTTTTTGGAGTCATACGAAGTATGATTTGCCCGAAACAAGTTGTGTTGGATTCAAGATGACGAGCACTACACGTTCATCTAGGTTCCACACTAATCTAACAAGTTAGAAATTTGAGCTATTTTTTGAGCACGTGATGTGTGTTCCATCTCCTGGGGTTAGGTTTTTAGTTGTTTAGGGTTTCCATCTGTTTTTCAATAATAAAAAGGCCTTTGAGCCCCATTGTAACACAATTCAAAGGCATGTAGCTGCCACATCTCTTCTCAGAGATAAGCTACCATCGCCATAGCTAGTTTATTTCCATTTTGTATGTAAGTGTATTTTAGTTCTTTGATATTAATGGAATGAATTTTTATTTATTTTGCATCTTTGTGCTTATGTTTATATCTATATTATGTTTTGTTCCTGTATAAATCAATGTTAGTGGTATCAAAGCAGTTTGCACTTTTTTTGTTTTTCTTTGCATGTCCCTAATGAGGTCAAGTTAGGATTTAGGGCTCGAATTGGTTGAACCTTTGCAAGACCAACCTCACAAACCCTGATGAACTCCAATGGAGGAAGAAAACAAAGATGAGGGAGTAGGAGATCCTTTCAAAAGATTGCTCAAAGAAGCCCACAAGTGACAAAGGAACACGATGATGGACAATTTTGCCCAGATTCTTCGGCGACTACCCACAGGCGACACATATTCATCCAGCAGCCACTCTAGAGGTGTCACATCCTTTAAGGTACAAGCCAACTTTAACATCCCCATATTTCAATGGAAGATAGATGTGAATGTCAGAGATAAATGGTTAAATCTATTAGAAGGATATTTTTCAGTTCATGATTTTTCCAATCGGAAAAATATTAATTTTCCACCCCTCAAATCCACCCCCCACATGAAGGACTAGTGGGAAACCATATGTGAGAAGAGAGATGAGAGGGAACCCTCACTATTTTAAGCCACACCCACTTGGATTTATTTCTGAGACACCATCAAGGAGCAATATTACCTTGTCGGGAACTATGAAGATAAATATATAAAGTGGACCACATTGTGGCAGGGAAGGGACCAAGATGTTTCAAGGTTCACAAATATTTATCATGCCCTTCACAAAAATTTAGGTATCAAGGATTCTAAGTGAAATTTGTTACTCAAGTACTGCAAATTTCAACACAATTACATCCAGGATGAGATGGATTTCCTGGACATCTCCTCACTTGGCATCACCTATCAATACATTGTGAAGATCGAGTAGAAATTTAAACAAAAGAAGCAAGACTTTGGATCTATGAATCTGAAGCAAGGGAAAGGCACCCCCAAACCTTTAAGCAAAGGAAAAATCCAAGGCACAAAAACCAAATACAACCCGTCAAAGCCGTAGGCAAAGAACAACACCATAAATACAAAGAAGGACACAAGAAAATGGTGTTAGTTCCTTAAGATCCCCACTCACACACGAGTGAGTGTTGATCCAAATAATCATTCGTGGTCGAGCTGAAGGCTTCCAAGATGCATGTTTCGACTCTAAGTCATAACCCAAAAAGGGGAATGACAAAGAGAATAATATTATTGATATGGAGCCCAATGCCACTATTTACACCACCAAGATCCAAAAGATTGAGCCTAAATATCCAGAGAGGGGGAGTTCCTCTTCCACTCATAAATGTGGGTGAATGGTTCTATGTTGTAGTTCATTGTAAAAAACGAGAGCCAAAAGAACCTCATTTCAACAAAGGTCATGAAGCGGTTGGGCCTAGTGACCACACCGCACCCACATCGGTACACCATCGGTGGCTTCACCAAGGATGAGATATTTGTGTCAACAAGCAGTGTTTCCTTCCCTACAACATCAAGCCCTTCACAGATGAGGTATTTTGTGATGTTACTCCTCTTGAAGTTTTTTATTTATTAGGCCAACCATACTTGTGGAAGCATCATGATGTGTATGATTCTAGGCCTCACATTGTTGTTATTACTTTGGGCAATAAGTTATACAGGATACTGGAGGTAGCATCACCTATCTCCATCTCTTTGATCTCTGCAAAGCAATGCAGTAAGATCATTTCTCAGACTAGAAAATTTTCCTTCCTTATGATTCACCCTTAGGGAAAGAAGAAGAATATTGTGGCAACCTCCACAGCCTCTAGACAAGGCTCATCTCCACGATAGCAACAGATGGAAAAGTTCGTGGAGGAGTATAGGGACATCTTCACCTCACCCATAGGGGTACCCATACACTGTCAATCCATGCACTACATCGATCTAACCTCGAGCGTGCCGCTACCCAATGGACCAATCTACCGATGCCCTATTTAGGAGAATGATGAGATCAAGAGGTAGATTCAGGAGTTGTTGCGGATAGGCCGTATCAGGCCAATTTCATCACCATGTGCAGGTTTGATTGTGTTGGTACAAAAGAAGGATGGAACCTAGAGGCTCTGTATTGACTATCAGGCATCGAATAAGATCATTGTCCGGAAAATGTATCCAATCCCATGGATTGATGACCTTCTAGACTAGCTCAAGGGTTCCAAATATTTCAACAAGATTGACTTGAAGTCTGGTTATCACCAGGAACCAATTGAACTCTCTGATGTATGGAAGGTCACCTTTAAATCCAAGGAGGGCCTTTTTGAATGGTTGGTCATGCCTTTCAGGTTGAAAAATACGCCAACAACCTCCATGCAACTGATGGATGACATCTTACAACCCTTCACTAACTCATTCATGGTAGTGTACCTGAATGACATCTTGATATTCAACCAGAGTTGGGAAGTACACATACATCATATCTGACAGGTCCTCCAAACCTTGGGATAACACAAATTGTGTGCCAATTTGGAGAAATCCACTTTTGGCATGACCCAAGTTCAATGTATGGGGTACATCATTGATGAGTGTTGGCTTGTTGGGGCCTAACCTAGGTTCAGAGGTGATTTAGCCAAACAAATCCTGAGACTATCGGCCCTTTCGGCAACAGTCCATAGTGCGCGAACTGAGGTCTCACCCTAGGTAGTATGGGAGGGTGTTGGAACCAGGATTTCACACCCTAGGGATGTCTTGTTGAAGTTTTGGAAAGTTCGTAGTCTGAACCTGCGTGCTCGTGCAGTTATCTATCCCTCGTAACCTATGCAACTACCTTCGCACAGCTCCGTGAGGAGCTCATAGAAAGTACTATCCTGATCCTTTTATTCTTACTGTGTTATTATTATAGTTCTTAACTTATTTGTGTGGGCCCAATATTCTTATTTACCATTCAATATTCATACAAGTGGTGTAACCATAAAATAGTATAAATGCATGAACATAAAACGAAACATAGATACACAGTATTCAAAATCAAACTTATCTTTATTAATGTGCTTCTTCCATTACAATCAAGACTCTGCCCTACACACTTAGTTGTAGGGGTCCACATACTCAGCTGTGGACTCTACTAGGCCTCTGCGCACTCAGCTACAAAGCCTCTTCCTACTACTACAACCCAAGACTTGGACTTACAGATTCAAAGATATTATTCCATCTCTAACATTTCATGATTCACTGCGTTACAACTTAGAGCCTCACTCTATTTATACAATTCCATGGTCTGCGGACCATGGGTAGACCGAAATTACAATATATTATATTACAAAACTTAGGGAGGACAACCCTATGACTCAATTATACACTTCGCACTATGTGCCCATACTTCGCGGAGTCCTTACAATACATTGACCAAAACTCGGGCTTTGAGCCCAAAAAACATGTTGTGGGGTATTCTATTCCAAACAGGCCTCCAACACAAACATTGTTACTCACCCTCGAGTCACTCAGTTGGTGTAGCGATCTTTACGCGGAGTCCATCTAGCAGGTCCCACGTTGCTTGGAGATCCGTCAAACATTTTTCTGTTGTCTGTTGTATCTGCTACACGCGTGTCTCTGAAACTTCATGAGCAGGGTTACATCCCTACCTAAGCACGTAAATTCCTTACATCTGCACTATCTTTTCTTTAATTTTTGTTGTGATCGTGAAAGTTTTATCGATCCATGGTTGGATGCATGCTTTAAGTAGGGCTTCCTTTTGTTGTGCGGCATCCACCTACTCCTTCAGTGCCCTTGCCTATTGCACCTTTGCAAGTCGTTGAGTAAGGATGACCATCTATGTAGTCCCATGGACACTGTCATACTCCTACTGCAGTTCGTGCGCCTTTGTCTCCAAACGTTGTATGTTTGGATCTTCTTGCAATGATGTAAGCAAGGAAAGCGCTTGATCCAGCATGCTAGTACAGTCCTGTATTGCTCGCCCAATTTGTTCCAGCCCCATTTGGATAGTGAGGGAACGCTGCTCTCTGACTTCAGGTGCCTTCAAACGCAGCTCGATAATCTACAGGTTCAGCTCCAACTGAACCTTCGCTTTTTCCTCCCTAGCCTCGTGAACTCTGGCTACTAATAAGTGGATTCGCTCTACTGCTGGTAGCTCTGCTGAAATGGCCAACTCCGGGATGCTTCTATAAGAAACGTCTATTACCTACTCTAGTCCTCAGGTCTACACAACTAGTTCATCGTGTTGTAGGCTGAGTTGTTCCATGTTGATTTTCTTCTCGCTTAATACCTAGAGTGTGTGGCTATCCTTGGCATGGAGCTCACCTGTGACCCCATCCTATAACTGGTACAGGGTTTCTCATGAAAGGGCTACCAAGTTTAAGCCCAAGCCCTTAATTCTGCTTACCGCAGCCCGTTCAACCTCGTTCGCTGCAACGAGCGCACATTTTGGCAACCCGAAAGTGTTAGTAATTCGGGCACGCAACATTTGTTTGACCTCTATTCTTCCTGCTGTGACATATGGGGCCATCGTTCCTACTTGTGGGGATTGTACCTGTAGACCCTATAGTTGTGCTCTGAGTGCCCCCAACATAGTGTTCTGCTCTATCATCACCTCTTGAAGCGTGTCCTTATTGACATCCCGAACCATTTCGCCGATGTCAAAAATATCACCTTCCGTGAGTGTGATCAGATCAATGGAGGACTTTGTTGCCTTCACCTTTTCCTGGGGACTGGTCTCTCAGGGACATGCAGCTGCTTGATTTGGGTCGATGCTGAATAGGGGTCTGCGCACTCTTCTGCCCTATCAACATCCTTGGCTTCCTACCTTGTGGACATCTCTTGGCCCTCCTCGGGCTCTTCTACTAGCGTTGTGGACTTTTCTCCTCTTTGCGTTGTTGCTTCCTTAGCCTTTTTCTGTGTCTTGGCTGCCAATGCCATTTCGCGAAGTTCCCTAAACTCCACAGTTGCTTTCTCATTCCATTGTTTCTCCGCCAGCTTTGTGATGCAGAGCTTGGCTTCTGCCTTCTGCTTCTGCGCAGCTGCTTTTTCCAACTCAGTCAATTCTAGGGCACGCCATTCCAGAGGCCACGACTCCAACATCATGAAAATTTCATCATCCGTTGTGATGAATGGGAGCTTCATCCATTTTTGCATTGGATCCTTTCACACCCGGATATACAGGTTATGCATATTCGCTTTGAACTCTGCCAAGCTTTGCAGGCTGTTATAGACCATGGAGGAAAAGCACGGCCTTTAGTTGATCCACATCCAAATGCTCGCCTCCATGAGCACCCAAAACACCTTTGTCTCACAAATCCTCTTCGCGTCTTTTGTGGCCCAGAGTGAGGCATACCTCACGGCCTTTGGAAAATCGTGCTCAATACTGGGGAACTGGCTATCCTCCAGCAGCTCCCTTGCTACCAACAAGATGGATAAGAGAAACCACGCGTAGTGGAAGGTCTTACCCTGCTCTTGGGCCTCCTTACAATTCGTCAAAAACTCCTCTCAGAGGAAATATTCCTAGTTGAATTAGACCCCCTCCACGCACTGCTCGGCCAGGGAAATCACAAGCGCTAGTACTTCATCGATGCAACACTTTCTCATTAGCTTGCTGGCCAGTAGCTGGGTGGCTACGCGCACCTCTTTCTCCTTGATACTCGTGATTGTGTACCCCCTCTTTTTCTTCTCTAGCTTGTACTTGGTCTTCATCGCTTCCACGAGAGCCAAATCGCTGCTTTTTCCTACTATTGCCGCAAGGTCGTTCCCTTTGAAGGGAAGCCAAGAAATTCTATGAATCAAGTCTACCATGATGGGAATAGGCTCCTCTAACCATAGATACCCATCATGCACCAACCACAGCAGCTTCCTGATGACGAAAATGGTGATGGCCGCACGATGAAAGTGGGGTATCCATCATAGATGGAGTAACCCGGCCTTCTCCACACCACGCAACCATTTTCACAGCTCCAAAATAGTGATCGGCCCCTCAAAGATTTGCATCATCAAGCTTTATGTTGCTAGGTACAGGAACTTTTCGCTGTCTGTGAGGTCCCAATCTTCGAATTTCAAGGTAGGCACCCGACCTAGAAGTGGACCTTCAAAAGTAATTCCATCGGGGAGGAGCGGGGTCTGGAGCGCACTCTTTGTGGCCTCTAGATCTTTGGGCACCTTGGCTTTCCCTTTCCATAGAGGAACATACGCGGGTAACTTTGCTACAAATGTCATTGGTGGGATGTCCTCCTCTACATCTTCTTGCTCCTTTACTTTAGCGATGAAGTCTTGCAAGTCCTCCTCCTCTTCTTCTGACTTGATATTGACGGTATTACCCTTTTCCTCCATGGATAATCTACTGAACCGTGGATTTCTCAGGGACATGCGGACCAGTCCCTGAGCCTGCTTATCCTTCTTTAGCCTCGGTGTCCGAGGAGATTTGGGAACCTTTGGCACAATCCCATCATCATGGACTAGATGGGGTTGTGCATCTCCCCCAGCAATTCCCTCTACAAAGCGTACTCCTGGTTTGTTAGTCGCCGTCTTGCCTGGACTGGAGATATCTGGTTGCACACTCAAGTGCTCTAAAATTGTTAGGTGCTCAAATCTCTCCAACTGCTCAATTCTCAAATGACCAATTGTTGTTTCATGGCTTGCCCTTGTGGTTTTATAGCGCTTTTCAAATTCAAATGTGACCACTCGCCCCAAATCCGGACCATCAATGCTCCCTTGGTGGCATATTTTCCAAAATCTGGCCCATAACTACTGTCTTAATTGCCTGTCGCTTGCTCCATTCTACCTTAACTCAACCATCTCATCATGAATAGTGACACCAACGGTCACTTCACAGTCTATCCATGTGGTAGCGCACCCATCAGTGCGCAGACACAAACCTTGTGACATCATGATTCTATGCGCACCTCCATCTTCACGCATTTCCCAAACAGACTATTTTATAGTCCCGCACTCTCTTTCAATTGTCTGGAGTGGTGAGACTATTCTGCCAATGGTCATTCAGGTCGTCACACCACCCTCGCAGAGCTCCATTCCACCCCATCGGATAGTCCACGAAAAATCCTTCATTATTCTTACTGTGTGCTCTACTGCGTGTGTCGCACTCTCCTGATTTCTGCGCAGTATGAGATGCACTCCCACCCACGGCATCAGACCTAATAATTCTCGGCGACAACCTTCCCCTTCATCATTACGGGTGTGCACATCCAGTTGTACTATCCTGGGTTTGTCAACAGGAAAAGCTTCCTTTAGTTCTATTTCCAATTGCTTGACCTCTGCGTCCAGCAACATGCTCTTTTTTTTTAGCAGTACCTGGCATTTTTCAAGTTCGCGAAGTCTTTGGTCACCTCGCTAAAAAGATTCCTAAAGTCTTACATGCTCATTGTCGTGTAGCTGTGAGGCTTCTTGCACTGTCCCTTCCATAGGTACTATTTCATCTGGGGTCTTCTATACAGGGTCTTTAGAGATTACGGTCGCTTCTTCATTCCGCAACCTTGGAATTGATTTTGCGGTCAGGGTTTTGCACATTGTCCTATAGGCCCATTAGATCGTTGGAACACGCGGCTCCCATTCTATAAACCGTACCTGGTGGACTCTATTCATTACTTCGCACACCTTATTGAACGCTTCTCCTTGGATAGTTGGTAGCGCGGTCCTCCTTTTTTGCCATTGCCTCCTAATCCGGTTTCCACTATTGAGGTTGGGGTGTGCTAGGACAAGTTGTCTGTTATAGGTCTGCACACATCAAGAAAGGTGTGCATACAAGTTATTTTGTCCCTTAGACCTAGTTCTCATCACTAGCTGGGGTTTTCCAAATCATATGTGCAGCATTTTTTTGCATTCACACCATCTCTCAAGACCTTCTTGATGCTTACCCCACCATCTTGCAAGTGTAGCATGCAGCGCCCATTACAATGCATCGAAACACTGTTGTTCTGGTACTACATTCTCAAATTCACTAAAAATTTCCTCTACCGCATTCAAACCATCATACATTGGTAGGTCGCGCACCTCTGTTGTTACATAGTGCAATGACTTCATCATCGTATTGCAATTGAGTGTTGTCATTTCATGCAGTCGGTTCTACCATCATTCTATTTCTTCGTATGAATTCATAGTTCAGGAGCTTTCGCTCTCCCACGTAATCCTACCATCTGTAGTTGGATTCACCCAATCTTGTTCTTGCGCAATTATCTTATAGATACAATCGATTTCATCATCACTATCTTTTTCGTGCACTGGCTCAGTGTATTGCACTCCTTCAGTAGGGTCAAGCAGTACTACGATGTGTATTGCCTTCTTCTGAAAAATCATCTTGCGCTTCTTCAAGTTAATGATTCCATTCATATCAGTGGCCCAGTCTATGCCCAGTAGTGTAGGATAGGGATTGCTATCATCAAGAATCTCTATCACTTCAAAATCTACCAGCACGCTCACTCCTTCAATATCCACTATGATTCCTTGCAGTCTTTCCATCGATATGATCTTTTGTTGATTGGACATCTGTAACTAAATAGGAGACCACTGCAATGCGGGTTTTTCCATGCGTTCCCATGTTTTTTTTGGTAATACATTCACGTCCAATCCTAAATCCAGAATCACCTTATCCATTTCATATTCTCTGATCTGTGCAGTCAACCTCATTTCCCTTATTGTGCACAATACATGTTTTCCAACTTTCCAAACCATGTGTGGTTCTCCTTCTCCGGCGCACCTAGTGATCAACTCCTATAGTCCTTTTACCACCTTTTTGTCACGCAGAAATTTCATGCATGTCTCCGGAAAGGTATTTAGCATCGAAGGATCCATCTTTGTTTCCTGCTGATCCTTCATACCTGAAGCGGAGGCCTCCATGAAGCTTTTCTTAGCTTCCATAAATGTATCCTTCATGCGCTCCAAATCAAATTCAGGTTCCTTTGTAGGAGCCTTGTGAAGCCACATGCTCTCTTCAAGCTGTTTTCCCTTATCACCTCCCCTCGTGAGACCGCTTCGAATCATCATGTTTACAGTTGGTTCCTCTTCGCGCGATTTAGATCTCATTATTTGTACATTTTGGGTCAGGGTGGTTGGAGTACCCCTTTGTAGTGCAGCTTGGTTATCAAAGTAGGGCAATCTTTGGTCTCATGATCAAACTAGCTACAGTGTAAACATGATACTTTTGTTGGATTCGTACAATCACGAGCATAGTACCCAAGACCTCCGCAATTGTAACAAATCAACTGTCCACAGCCCCTTCCTGGTCCCATTCCTCCGCGTCCTCTTGTGCACCCCTGAAATCCAGTGTGTGCCATCCCTGTGTTCAGATCAAGGGCTCATGTTTCAGTCTGCATTCTGTAAGTAGGGGTTCGGTCCATCATTAATTCATAACTTCTGCAAGTTCACTCATCATGTCCTACCGACCTGCAAAATTTACAAAACAGCTATTGGGACGTCTATGTATATTTCTGCAACAGGTGACAATTGTTTGTATTGTGTTTTCCTCCTATTTGACAGATCGCACACCATAATGCAAGCGCTGCACTGGGCCCTGCTTGTTCTTCTGGCCTTAGTGGAATTGGCCCTCTTGCCACTATGTATTTCGCAAAAACCATACAATGATCCTTATCGTGTCCCTGACCTTTACACTTTACACACCAAACCTCCTCGCGCACCTCTGGTCGCAGTGTCCTATATTGCTTGAGACTCTGCATTTCCCAACACAAATTCTATAGTTATGCATGTATTTGCTGGACTCCCAAAGCAAGATCTTGTATTAGGGTCTCATGCAATCTCATCGCAATTCCCAATGCTTCAGCTTGTGTGGTAAGCTTCTATTGTGACAATGTCGCCCTTAAATGTGGTGACAGCGATGCTACGAACCACACATGGCGTTGCACATTAGTCAACGTCATATTGGCTTCACGAATCATACCTTCCAGCCTCTGATGTAGATCCCAAGGGGTCTCGCCCGGGAGCATCATGATCTCCTTGAACCTAATAATTAACTGTGTTTCTGATTTCAGCTTGTTGAATTCCCTGTTTAGCGCTATCTAAATCTCTGCGATTCCTATGTTCGAATGATCATTTGAGTACTTAATGTACCATGTCAGCACACGATCTTGCAATACACTAACCAACGTCGCCTTCCTTATGTTTTCATCCACAACACCTCGTGCTTCCCATACTGCTCTTACAACGAATCAAAATTGGTCTAGGTCTTCATTTCCTACCCCTTTGGACACTGGAAGTTTGATTGCATTCACCATACTAAACTGCACTGGTGGTGGAGGTGGGGTGGGTGGAGATTGAAGTGAAACTGGTGATACCGATGGGGATGTGGGTGGAGGTGGTAATCGCAGGATCCGTTGCCTTATCAGACTAACTGCACTTATAGGGGAGAATTCCGCAAGCTCTTCCTCACTTTCTCTTTGCGATGAAATCAAAGTGCTACTCTCTATCCCTTCCCTACCATCATTTCTATAGGGTCTTCCACTTCGCATAGCCCCAAACATTAATTTATTTGCATAACTCGATTTTCGCACAGTAACATTTTAATCCAAGTGTTCAAAGACTTAATGTACTTACCTCATGGTCCCTTGAGGAAGCGTCGCTCTCCCTCGCTACAGTTGACGGTCATATCTACTATGAACTTAGTGATGAATCCGCCTATACTTTGGTCAAGCCAATGGCCCACAGCATGCGCAACCCTATCTCTCGAGGCTTTTAATCTACGCACTAGTTCTGGATTCCATGTGATTGGTTTATCAAGTCTGCACCTTCCTTGGCTATCTGCTAACCTCATGATCCACTCATATAGGTCAGATGGGAAGGAAGCAAAGAAAATATCGTGGATCTCCATATATAAATAGTGCTCCAACCATTGTTCTTCAGATATTTGTGCATTCCTATTTTCCTTTATCGTGAACTCGTGAATTATCTCATCCAACCACTCTTCAATTTCCTTCTTCATTGGATTCCAATGTTCCAACATCAAACATTCCTTATACAGATCCTGGTCCTGACAATGGAACCATTTGTTGGCTTGTTGGGGCCCAACCCAGATTCAGAGGTGATTTCGCCAAACAAATCCCAAAACTATCGGCCCTTTCAGCAACAATCCGCGATGCGCTAACTGAGGTCTCATTCAAGGTAGTATGGGAGGATGTTGGAACCAGGTTTCCACACCCTAGGGATGCCTTGATGAAGTTTTGGAATGTTCGCGGTCTGAACCTGCGCACTCGCGTTGCTCTGTGAAGTTGTCTATCCCTCACAACTTGTGCAACTGCCTTCGCACAACTCCGTAAGGAGCATGTAGAAAGTACTATCCTGATCCTTTACTCTTACTATGATATTATTATAGTTTTTAACTTATTTGTGTAGGCCCAGCATTCTTATTTACCATTCAATATTCATACAAGTGCGCGCAACCATAAAATAGTATAAATACATTAACATAAAAGGAAACATAGATACACAGTATTCAGAATTAAACTTAACTTTATTAATGCTCTTCTTCAATTACAATCCCGACTCTGCCCTTCGCATTCAGCTGCAGGGGTCTGTGCACTCAACTGCGGACTTTACTAGGCCTCTGCGCATGTAGTTGCAGAGCCTCTTCCTACTACTACAACCCAACACTCAGACTTACAAACTCAGAGCTATTATTCCATCTCTAATATTCCATGATTCACTACTTTACAACTTAGAGCCTCACTCTATTTATACAATCCCATGGTTTGCGGACCATGGGTAGGCCGAAATTACAATATATTATATTACAAAGCTTAGGGCAGACAACCCTATGACTCAATTATACACTTCGTACTCTCCGCCCATACTTCGCGGAGCCCTTACAATACATTGACCAAAACTTGGGCTTTGAGCCCAAAAAACACATTGTGGGGGATCCGATGCCCAACAATGAGTGAGGTGTGCATGTGGACCCAACCATGATACAAGTTATTCAAGATTGGCCAGCCCTAATCACTCTAATAGAGCTCAGCAACTTTATGAGTGTTGCCAATTTCTGTTGTAGGTTCATGTTGGGATTCTCTCATATCACTTGGCAGTTGAGTCAAGCTACCAAGGGCAGAGTGAAACCAAAGTTATTTTGGTCTGAATCCCAATAGAATAAATTTGTTGAGTCGAAGCATCACCTCTTCTCTACACCAATTCTCACATTACCAATCCTACAACAACCATTTGAAATTGAGACAAATGCCTTCGGCTATGCTATTGGTGCAATTCTTACCAAGTAGGGGCATCCGATGGCATATCACAGTGAGACCCTTTCAGATATTGTCTGAAAGTATCCCACTTATGATAAAGAGATGTATTCCATTTTCTAGGCCTACTGACAATGGAAGCATTACATCTTGAGGAAGGAAATGGTCATCCACACAAACCATTGACCCCTACAATTCATACAGACACAAGGAAAGTTACAGAATGATCACCATCGGAAATTCTCCACATATCTACAAACAGTTACATTTGAACATCAACTACCCGAAGGGTAACACCAATAATGTTGCATATTGTCTCATTTGACCAGCAGTTATTGTCATTGACCACTATGCTCGACTCTTGTGGAAACGAGACTTTAAGGTGGATGCATCTTTACAAGAGCGATCTAGAATTCGGCAACACATACCAGATGCTCCTTGAAGGCAAGAAAGTTCCAAATTTTCACCTCCATGGTGCATTGTTATGCTACCTAGGACACCTTTGTGTTCCTTCAAGTGAGCGTGCCAATATGATTTTGGAGATGCACTATAGTCAGGCCGATGGATATTTCAAAGTAGAGAAAACAGTGGCAGTGTTGTAGAAGTATTTTTATTGGTCTAACCTTCAACAGGATGTTGTTAAGTACATCAGATACTCCACTACCTACGCCATTTCCAAACCAACAATCAAGAAGTAAGGCCTATATACTCCTCTGCCTACTCCTAGTTGGCCTTTGAAATCCATCTCCATTGATCACATGTCAAGCCTTCCTTCTACTAAGCATGGCAATGACTGCATTTTCATGGTCGTCAACAGGTTCTCTAAGATGGTCATTATGGCGGCTTGGAATAAGAGTATCACAGCAAGAGCCACTACTAATCTCTTCTTTGAACAATTGTGGGTACACTTTGGGATACCATTGTCCATTATCTTAGATCAGGACAACAGGTTCCTAAGTGCATTTTGGTCAACCCTCTAGTTGATGCTGGATACCAAGCTCACTAAGTCCACAACCTTCCACCCCCAAAATGATGGCCAAAAAAAGGTCGTCAAAAGGATGATTGTGCACATTATGTGCATGTACGACTCAAAGCATCCACACACATGGGATGAAATCCTCCCCTATGGACAAAACAACTACAACAGTACTCTCCATAGCTCAACTGGCCACAACCCCTTTCAGGTGGGGTTGGGATTCTAGCCATTATGTCACATTGATGTGGCCATACCATTTGCAACTACTCAGGACGATTCAAATCATGTCCAATCTGAAGTTGACAGAGCTAACAACTTCATTGAGTGCATTGATCACGTCCACTAGCAAGTCCATGACATATTGGATAGAGCCAATGCTAAGTATAAGAAACGTCATGATCAACATCAGGTGCCACACAAGTTATAGGTGGGCAACAAAGTTTGGTTACATTTGTAGAAGGAGCATCTCATTGGGAACCACCGCAAGCTTTTCCCACTCCGATATGGGTCGTACACCATCACCAAGGATGTAGGGGACAATGCCTTCGAGCTCAACATTCCATCATTCCTTGACCTGCACCCAATATTCAATGTGGAGCGATAATGGCCATACTTTCCCCCATTGTTGGACACATCCGACATTGTTTAGTAGATGACAACAACATAGCTCAACCCAAGCTACATCGAACATGCCACAACTAACAGGATCATGGATACACAGATCAAGAACACTCGCTAACAGAGGATCCAACGATATCAAGTTGTCAAAGCAAGACAACTCCTTCACTAGGGTAAGTGGTTCACCAGGGACCATTCAACAAAACTTTCCTCACCTCATGGAGGCTTTGCATACAATGGAGACCATTGCTTCCTAATGGGGGAGGACTGATCCAGGTGGATATTGGTAGCCACACTTAATTTGGCACTCAATGGTAAGTAGATTAGGTGTCTACAAAAAAAGGGAGTTGATGTTTCCTGCTAGTGAGTGCTAGCAAACAATCTAAGAGATTTGATGTAAATAGAGTAGGAGCTTATATTTGCATCATAATAACCAAATATTAGTGGTTTTTCCCTTTTGGGTTTCCACATCAAATATTTGTGTTCATATGTGTCTATTTCTCATGTTGATGTTGTGTGTTAATGTGTTTATTCATATTGTTTCTACATGATATATTGTTGATGGTTCAAATGAATGAATTCCAAGCTTGAATGAAAATATAAATTGACATAAAATATAAAATTAGCCTTAAGATCGGTTTGATGCATATCGCTCTGCAAATTTTGGGCTAGGGTTTCTATCCTCCCTGCTATGGCGCCGCACACTGCAAATTATTCTGCCAACAATCTCTAACCCAGTCCTCCTTTGGGCTGTTGCACCTACTGATCCCTCTCAATGGCAGTGTCTTAGGGGAAGGCTCTCAATGCCTCCCCCAACGTTAATGTTGATATGACCCAAAAGACGCCAGCCGACACAAACCAACCTACTCAAGGCAATGCACAGGGCTCTGCAACAGGCCAAAAACCACAGGATAACAATACACAGAAGATTCCACCAGGCGATAAGCCAGATAGTCAAGAGGACAAAATGACGGAAGTACAAGGTACCACAGAGGTACCTAAAGCCACCTCTGCTACCTGCATACCAATACCAACATAACATCCCAAAATCGAGCTACCGAGCCACAGGATCAATGCCCAGATCTAGTACATGAGAGACCACGCGCTGATTGGAAAATTCGTCAGGTTCTGGCCAACTGAAAAGGCCCTACATGGATGGATTAAGGCCAAATGGAAGCCAAAAGGGCAGGTAAAACTGCAACTCAGACCCAAAGGATTCTTCACTGCCATTTTTAACTGCCTCGACAACAAGAATCGAGTCATGGATGAGGGCCCCTACTTTTTCAATTCCTCAGGTCTCTATCTCCGGGACTGGATCGAAAGATTCAACTCGGATAAAGAGGACTTTAGCTAGGCACCTGTCTGGATTCGACTCTACTCCTTACCACTGTAATATTGGGACGAAGAATCCCTAAAGCATATTGGCAATGGTCTTGGCGAATTCATTAAAATTGCAGAGCAAACAAAGCTCAGGTGGTACACCTCCTATGCTCGGATCTGCGTCTTATGAATGAGTTCAAACCATAGATTATGAACATGTGTCTTTTAGATGTAGGAAATGCCATACCCATGGCCATTGATTCCGTGATTGTCCTCTAAATGTGCCTCCTTGTAAGCCCTCGGATTCTGCCTCTACCCCTGATGCTGAAGGCTTCACTAAAGTCCAAAACTGGTGTCGCCACAACAAGAAATCCCCTCCTCTGAACCCCAAACCCCCCTCTCAAGCCCCGAGTCCACCCTCTACCAGCAATAGTTTTGAAATCCTACCCACCCCTATTTCTGATACCCCCCTCTCAAAAGCCACCCCCAAGCCCCCGCTTATCTCGACGCCTGAATCTAGCTCTGGCCATCTTCGTAACATGGAGGTTGACACTGCTGGGGCTAATGAGAGCTAGATCACTCCCATGGAAGATGAAAATGAAATGGTCGATATAGGAGACCTAGACATCTTCACTCTGGAGCAAGCATGCAAAAAAAAGGATTTTGACCAGATCTCAGAGAAGCAGATCGAGAACCTAATTGTGGCTCTTTCCCACGCATAGCAGCATCAAAAATCCCTAGGCATCCAGCAGGGAAGCCCATGTGATGGGAAGAAACTCTTTAAAGACTTAAAGAAGAGATGGAGGAAATCTGATCTACAGAGGACTATCCTCCTGGGGGAGATGCCTGTAGAATCTTGTAGGTATCCCAAACTTACCAAGTGTTTCCCGCTCCGTGAAGGAAGTTCTGAATGAAAATCATCTCATGGAATATAAGGGGTCTAAACGGCCCCTCAAAAGTCCGTATGATCAAAAATCTGATACAGATGGAAAGACCTCAAGTCTTTTTCCTGCAGGAAACTAAATGCACAAGTCAAACCCTTGGCCCCATTCTTTCAAAAGCCTGGCCACGGTGTCACTCCATCGCGGTAGATGCCTCCAGAGCCTCAGGCAATCTAGCCATCACTTGGGATCAGAAAGTTGTTTCAATAAATGATGCCCACGCTGCTCATAATCTAATTCAGACCTCTTTCCACATCCATGGGACTAATCTACATGGGCATCTATCTAATGCATATTTCCCTCAAGAGGCTGCAAGGAAAATCGCTCTGTTAAACACGATAGAACAGCTCAATTCTACTAGAGTTCACCCCCTTTGGATCTTGGGGGGCGATTTTAACATGATAACCAGCCTAGACAAAAAAAAAAAGGTGCCAGAGAAAAACTAGAGGCAGACATCACCCATTTCAAAGACTTCATCCAGCGGAACTGGTTGATCGATCTTCCCTTTGCCAATGGAAATCACACCTGGAACAACAAGAGAGTGGGCACACAATAGATAGCATCCAAACTGGATAGATTTCTCCTTTCTGACAATACTATACATATTGGAGGCGATTTCCAAGCCACAATCTTGCATTTTTCAGGGTCGAACCACTGGCCTATTTCTCTGCAATGGTTCAGACCAGGGGACCACATCAAAAGACCCTTCCAATTTGAGGCTTTCTGGCTCTCCCACCCAAGCTTCAAGGAAATGGTTCACTCTGCTTGGCAGGCATTCATTCCTCCTCCAATTTCCAAGATGTTCCAGTTTCAGCAGCACCTCAAAGATCTCAAAGCCCGCATTAAAGGCTGGAACCATTCTACCTTTGGCAACATTTTCCAATAGAAAAAGCTCTTAGAACAAGAAATGGCGGAGCTACAACTTTGCATCATCCAAGAAGGCCGCAATGAAGCATCTAACCTAAAAGAGAAAAGTCTCCTCAAATAGTTGGAGGAAGGAAGGCAGCAAGAAGAGATTCTCTGGAAACAAAAATCTTGGATCAGATGCTTAAAGGAAGGGGAACATAATACTAAATTTTTCCACCATTCTACCATTCAACATAGGATGTGTAACAATATTAACTTTCTCCTTAGCCCAACAGGAGAAAGATTGGAGCAACATCAGGCCATAGAAGTTGAATTGGTCCCTCATCTGAAATCGGTGGTGCAGGAAGACTAGTTTGACAGGCAACCAACAATTAACAAAATCCTGCAACACATACCAAAGCTAATCACAGAGGAGCACAATCAAATTCTTCTTCACCCTGTCACACTTTTGGAAGTTGAACAGGTTGTCCTCCAAAACAAGGAAGGTAAATCTCCAGGACTCGATGGCTTCACTTCCAACTTCTTCCATCATTTCTGGGATTTGATCAAAGATGAGATTTGGCAGTTAGTGGAGGAGTCCAGATCTATGCATTGGCTTCTCCCATCTATTAATGCTACTTTCATAACCCTGATCCCCAAGGAGGACCAAGTAGCCACGCCTGACAAATTTCACCCCATTACCCTCTGCAATGTCATCTACAAGATCATCTCCAAAGTAATTTCCAACAGGTTAAAGCTGTTGCTTCCTTTTCTCATCTCTCCTGAGAAAAATGGTTATGTAGAGGGGTGAAAAATCCTTGATGGCATCATTCTCACTCATGAGATTATTCATTCTTTGAAGTAAACCAAAAAGCCAGGTATGCTCCTTAAGATTGATTTATCAAAAGCTTTTGAAAAACTTAATTGGAATTTCATTCAACAGATGTTAGCAGCTATTGGTTTCAGCCCTCCTTGGATAAAATGGGTCATGACCCTGATCTCCTCTTCCTTTTTCTCCATCCTGTTCAATGGTATCCCTTCTCATCCCTTCTCCCCCTCTAGTGGCATTCGCCAAGGTGATCCCCTGTCCCCCTTTCTCTTTGTGCTCATGGCGGAGGGGCTAGGTCGTACCATCAATCATGCCCTTCATTCGCATCAGCTCCATGGCATCTCTGTTCATGAGACCCCAGCTCACACCCACCAGCAATTCGTGGATGACACCATGTTGTTTGGTCATCCTTCCACCCAAGAAGCCTCCGCCTTCAAGAGCTTGCTTGATTTGTTTTCCCAAGCTTTAGGAATGATTGTCAATGCCTCTAAGTCGCAAATCTTCTTCTTTAACACTACTCTGCTCATTCAACAATGCATTGCTAGAATCCTCGAGTTCTCCATTGCCAAGCTACCCGCCAAGTACCTTGGATCCCCCTTGATTGTCTCAGCTCTCAAGCACTCTTCTTGGAGAACTCTCTTGGATAAACTCGAAGCTAAATTATCCTCCTGCACTTTTCGCCCCCTCAACCTTCCTAGTAGACTTATTATGGTCAAGTTTGTCCTTCAATCCATGTCCCTCTATCTCTTCTCGGTCCTTGCGGCCTCGAAATGGGTCCTCAAGCAGATCAAATCTCTTCAGCGCAACTTCCTGTGGGGAGCATCCAGACATAACAAAAAATGGGCCTTGGTCAAGTGGAATATCATCTGCAAGCCAAAGTTAGAGGGGGGTCTGGACCTCTGCGACCCTCAGCACAGCAATGCTATCATGGGGCCTAAGATCTAGTGGTAATGGCTATCCTCCCCCTCCTCACCATGGGCGAGACTCTGGAATGCCAAATATGCCAACCATAGACCCCATTCAGATCTCATTCAACTGTCTATTGCAGAAACAGGCTCATTGATCTGGAATGCTGCTAAACAACACCGTCTTCTTATTCAAGATCATAGTTTCTGGGAGGTCTGCAACAGTTGCATAGCTCGATTCTGGACTGACTCGTGGCAACAGCAACCCAAGCTCCTCTCAACCATCAAACCGCCCCTCCAGCTTGATTTGATTGCTCCTCTGGAAGCCATGGTTCACCAATTCTGGGAGGAAAACCACACTCAGCGGTATAGGTGCTGGAAAACGGCTACAAGTTGTTTAAACAACCAGCAAGTTCAGGTTCATCCAATGCTGGAAGAAAAACTAATCAGCAGGAAAATCAGATACATGGAAAAGCAGGATTTCCTTCGCTGGGGACACTCTCCCAAAGGCAAGTTCACCACTCAGGAAGCCTATGCCCTGATGACCCAGACTCTCGACCCCCTTGACCCCATCTGGAAAGAGTTGTGGTCATCGCAGCTTTGGCCCAAGTTTTCCTCGTTCTTGTGGCTGCTCTGTCACAAGAAAATCCTCACATGGGATAACTTAATGAAGAGTGGCTTCACTGGGCCTTCCAGATTCCCCAACTGTAATAATCAAGAGGAGACCATTCAACATCTTATGTTGACTTGCCCTATGGCTACCTTCTTTTTGGAAAGTGTCAGCTCTAAGTGCAGAAGGGATGACTAGTAGTCTGAGGACTTAAATACTATCATTCGTAACTGGCCAATTGCACCCTACTGATGCAATCTTCTCAACTCTCTCTAGAGGCACACTCCAGGTCTCACCTTATGGCATATCCGCAAGGAGAGGAATGCACGGATCTTCAAGAACCAGCCCACCCCTCTTGAAGTCCTCTGGTTCAATTACTACAGTAATCTCCAGGAAACCTTAGCGATGCAAAAATGGCAGCAGGAAGACTTCCCCACTCTGCCCCTGGAGCAACAAGTTTGGAACAATTAGCAGCTCAAGCTCAATCCGAGTCCTGAGTCGATTGGTCGACGAGTCCCGAAGGCAAATTCTAGTGATAAATGGGTCCCCCCCCTAGATGGTGTCATAAAGCTTAACTTTGACGGAGCCTCCAAAAGCAATCCTGGGGAGGCGGGTTTTGGGGGAATTGTTTTCTATAATAAAGGGGACCCTATGCTCGTTTACTATGGCTCTATGGGATGGGATAGCAATAACTCTGTGGGACTAGAAGGTCTATGGCAAGGTATGCAACTAGCCCAGCTCTATAATTTTTTCCCTATCGAGATTGAGGGCAACTCCCAAATCCTCATCAACATGATCAGTAAGATCCTCTTAGGCTCCCCTCCCTCTAGAGTAGCAGACAGTTGGAGACTCATGGCAAGATTGGAACTCATAGCTGACTAGTTGCAAGAGCACAGAGCTATCTACCTCAAGCACACTAGAAGATCTGGCAACAAAGTGGCAGATCTGCTTGCTAACAACAGGGTATCGAACGCCCAGACCCTCTCTGTAGGGACCCTCTCCAATCTCAATGATAGCAAACTCCTTCAGGAATGCACTCAGCTGGTGCATCGGGACAACTTCACCCTCGATGCAGGTGGGTAATGACATTATGAGGGTTATGATCCGGCAGGCGAGTGCGTGGCAAGCCCACTGGTTTGCCTACGGAAGGCATTTACTCACATCCAGAACAATAAATTTGATGGGTCGTCACCCTACGCGGCATTTTCGCCAGTGGGGAGGCTGAGACACCAAGAGTTACAATACGAAGCCTCTGGCCCCTTCGTCCCCGTCCTCAGTTGAGAATTCAGATGCTTTGTTTTGGATTTTTGGTGCCCTGCCGGTCTCTATGTTGAGGTAGCTCTTGCCTGTAGGTTCTCACTGTTTGCCAGAAGCTGAAGTGCACAGCCTTCGCACCACTTTTGGAAGGCACTACCCGTTGGCTTCCTGCATTAGTTTTATCCCTGGTTACCTTTACTCGCACAGCCCGTTCTATGCTCAGCACCTCCCTGCTCTGTTCGGCTTTTGCCCCCACCTTCTTCCGCTGGGACCCTCTGTCAATTCCACCTTCTCTCATGTTTTTTGTGTTGCAATGCCAAGGCTGAGGCATCAGCTGAGATGCCGCAGGGGAGGCTCCAGGTGTCGTCGCTCCCCTTCGCCTTCCTCTCACTCGTCCTCCTCTCATAGTCCCAATGAAAGTGCCCCCGTCGTCTTTGTGGCAGTGGTCAAGCTTGTCGCCTTCCTCCCTCCCCGCAGAATGATACCTTCGCCTCTCACCATTCCTTTGAACCTCAGCCTACTTTCGCCACCTCTATTCAGATTCCTTCCACCGTTGTCTTTCATTACCATTGCAACTCCTCCCACCCCTTGGTCATTACGATGGTTACTGTTTCTTTCAAAGAGATACCCGAGGTGATTCCTGCTCCCCTGTCTTCTGTGCCCCCTATTAGCTCGTAGCCCTCTCCTTCTGTACGGCCTATTTCTCTGCCCGTAGACAAAGGTCCCTCTCGCTTGGCAGGTGAAAGCAGCTCTGGCCCACTCCAGGCCACCGGGATGCCTCCAGGCGAGCGTGAAGTGGTGGATTCTGCTCCTCAAAGGGTTCTAGATCCAGATCCTGATGACAAGGAAGGATGGTGGTGTAGAATTGAAGAGGAATCGCCCTCGGGTGACTATGGACTCTAGTGCTTCTGCTTTTTTTCTCGCCATCATGTCTAGTCTTTTGAGCATTTTGCTGGTTTTGTCGCCTACATATCTTAGCTTGTCTAAACTGATCTTTGTAGTTAAATTCGTCCTAAATCTGTGAACAAGTCGATTTCCCCTGGTGGGCGACTCAGATTTTTGGCTCATTGTTGTTAAGTCAAGGCTGGTTTCCTCTTGCGAGGCAGCTCTCAAATGCTTCTCGGGCCAGTTTCCCCTTACGGGCGGCTCAATTTTTGATATCTTGCTCACTGTATGGCGGCACTCTAATGCCTAGAACTCTTTGTACCATATGTTACATTAATAGATTTAAGCTTACTTAGAAAAATAATAAAATAATAAACAATAATAATAAAATAATAAATAATTAGCCTTAATATTGATTCACCCCCCACCCCTCTTAGTATTAATCATTATTTCCAACAAGTTGTGAATGTAGAGAACTTGAAACTATATGAGCCTCCAATGATCATAGATCAAGATGAGAGGATTCAAGTTCCCTCCATTGCAAGGAAAGTTTAAGGATCAAAATTTATATTAAAGTTAAAAACCTCGGCGAATCTTACTAGTCCATAATATGCAAACTATAAAATATTTGGGAGATATCTTTATAAAAATATTGAAATTTCTATTTATTTTATATATAGTATCTATAAAATTTAAGCAATATTTACGCTAAAATAATTTTATACTACAAAATTTGGGCGAATCATTTTTAGAAAAAATCAAAATTGGAAAAAAAAAATTGTGGGAAAAGGCATGGAAACTTAGCCCAATTTTTCCATGATCCATCAATGATTTTTCTCCTAAGTATCCAAACAAGTTGCAAGAAGTCATTTTAGACAAGAAGATGACGAATTCACGACAAGGAAATGTGGAAAATCTTTGAATAGGTCTTAAGGGAATGAATCTAAGTAAATTATGGTGGATCAAGATAGGGAAAGTGAGGGAGAAATACCCCCACCTATTTGTTAAGTAATTTAACTCTTGGTGGTTTAAAAGCTTCCTACTCGAGAGGATTGATTCAGTAGGATCTAGATGCCTCAAAATTCAGTGGTCCCAAATCATGATGAAATGTATCCATGACATATATCTCAATGGGGCCTTTCCAATTCAACTTGAATAGGCTCAAATGGACTTCATATGAGAAATTTATCACGTTCTGAAGTTTTACAAAAACATGCAAAAAGGAAGGACATAGGTGACATGTGGTAGTCCCAAAGGGTGACACGTGGTAGGTCATACGAATGACACATGGCATGATAATATAGATGATGTGGCATGTTTTCTAGGTTACATGTGGCAAGGTTGTATAGATGACATGATAGGCTATATGATTATGTGGTATCCGAATTGGCATGACAATTGGCAAACATGTGGCAAGCTCTGGAAGAGACATGTGGCACAGGTGTTAACTTGGTGGATGATATGGAAAGCTAACTCAATGGCTGACGTGGAAAGGTTGAAAAGGCATGACACTAACTATTTTCTAGGTGTACCAATCCTATGGTGACACCTACCAATCACATAGAACCTCGGTTGGGAAAAATTGGGCTTAACTACCTCTGAATGCTTAGATGGGGAATCGAACCCTTGACCTTGTGGGAAAAGGTGAAGCAACCTCACCAATGGACCAACAGATGACAGTTGGAATATAATTAACATAAACCATATTTAATTTTTAGTTATAAAAAGGTGTCATATAAGGGAAGTTGTGGGCTCAACCCTGCAACCTCCCATAACAAGCAATCCTTGTTATCACCACCAACCAATATAAAAATAAATTGTTGTAACGTTATAACCAATGCAACACGTACACCAATGTTGGTTGAGGATCATGTTATTTTTGGTTGGTAATATGTTTAATATGGTTAGTTTGGGTCGCAACCTCCATGGGTTCGACCCCAGGGTTGTTGACCCCCAAAGTTATATATACTAAAAGAATTTTCATTGTACCACAATAATTTTTTTGTGAAGAAAATATTGAGCCCTGGTTTATGTGTGTTTTTTATCATTGTGTATGTGATGAAAACACTCTTTTTATTCCCTTTTGAAGGTCAGAGAAAGGAGAGAGTGTTGTGTAGGGTTCTTTGAGACTTTTGTACAGTTGTAGAATAGAGAGTCGGCTTTTGAGATTGAGGAATTTGATGTAATTTTGATTATTTTGCATCAGAATTGAAGAGGCCACTTTTTTATAAGTGGATCTAGAGATGTAACCCAAATCGG
The DNA here is from genome assembly GCA_000404065.3 of Pinus taeda. NCBI lineage: Eukaryota > Viridiplantae > Streptophyta > Pinopsida > Pinales > Pinaceae > Pinus > Pinus taeda. The sequence goes on along the minus strand of APFE031450139.1, from coordinate 154,128 downwards.
GTCAACTTCATTATCAATCTCGTTGTGTTCCTTTTATTTATCTGCAATTATTCCTTTCTATTCATAGCTCTTTCAATTATTTATGTCGAGTTTGGTATTTCACATTATGTTTAAGATGTCAAATCATAGGCTCATAATAAATGATCTTGATCATTCTTACAAACCCCACCCTCTTAAAGGAACACCATCCTCAATGTTCTATAAACCAAAAATAAAAATGAGCTTTATAATTAATAGCTCTCACATCAATCTATATGTTAAACAAAAATGGGTAGAGTTCTCCCATTTGGTCTTCAAATTACCAGTTAGCTTCATCAGGTCTAATGTGCTTCCATTGCACCTTAAACTTCTCTATTCCTCAATACTAAAGCATGGTCTATCTCCAATCCAAGATGCATAGTGGTTCAGGTTATAATTCTACCTTGGATTCCACCTATATACCAAATAGTCACATGACTACTATCATGTACACACATTTTAAGCAAATAAATATGAAAAGTATTGTGTGCTTTTACAATGGGTGGCAAGACCGGTCTATAAGATAATGGCCCCACTCTTTCCAAAATTTGAAATGGTCAACAAATTATGGGTGCTAATTTAGCACATGACCCGACTTTTAGTGAGCTCTTCCTTGGTATGATGAAAACATATACATGCTCTACCACTTGGAATTTTGTGTGCAATCTTTATTGGTGTACATAACTTATTTTCCTATCCTAGGCTACTTTCAAATTTTGCTTAATATTAATCACTTCTTCCTCCATTTCTCTCGACATGCCAAGTATAAGAACCACTCTATTCACTAGGTCATCGCAGTTAATGGGAGTGTTGCATTTTCTACCATACAATGCCTCAAAAGGACTTAGACTCATCATAAGTGATTCTTCATACCAATTGTTGTATGAAAATTCAACTAATGGTAGGAACTATTCCCACCTCTTCAATTGATGCATGACATACATCCTTACCATGTCTTCTAGAATTATGTTTTCCCTTTCAATTTGACCATCTATTAGAGGATGATATGTTATGCTAAGTTCTAGTTGAGTCTCAAAGCCCGCAAAAAATGCTTTCCAAAAATTTGAAGTGAACTTGGCATCCCAATCTTAAATGATATTTTTAGGTATGCCATGCGATCTAAATATTTCTTTCATAAAATTTTGAGCTATGTCAACAGGTTTGTGAGAAGACTTAATAGCTATAAAGTGAGTTACCTCACTCTTTTTTCCACTACCACCATAATGACATCATGTTGTTTGGATGTCTTTAGCAATCCTATGATGAAGTCCACATATATGACTTCCCATTTCCACATGGATTGGAATTCTTTTTAGTAATCCCATTGGATGTCTGCATTCTACTTTGACTTGTTGACATTCTAGGCACCTGGCAATCTATTCAACTATTTCCTTCTTCATTCCTAGATAATAATATGATTTCTTTATGGTTGTTATCATTTTGTGGTAACCAAGATGACCTAAATAAGGTCTTTTGTGGAACTCATCCATTATGATTTTATTTAATTAGGTCACTCAAGGTACATACCATCATCAGTTAGCTTGTAATTAATGATTATTGTTCCATATAGTTCATGTTGTAAGAATTCCTTCACATACTAGAAATACTCATCATGTAGTAGTACTTCTTTAGTCTTTTCTTTGGTGTCAATTTCACTAGTGCTCATGGCTTCCAAGTGATGTTATTATAGACTTCTACTAAGTATGTCCACTACGCAGTTTTCCTTGCCTTTAATATGCTTGATTTAAAAACTGAGTTCACTAATTAAATCCAACCATATAGCTTGCCTAGAATTTAGCTTATGCTGATCAAATAAGCATATCAGTCTTCCATGATCTAACATCAACACAAACCTTATCCCAAGCAAGTAGTCCCTACACATATTCAAAATGTGCATGATTATTCCCAACACTAAGTCATCATAACATAGTTCCTTTCATGCTCATTCAGTTTCCTTGATTTGTAGCATATTAAATGTCCTTCTTGCATTAGGACTCCACCTAGCCCTTCCTTACAAGTATCTTTGAAAACTAGGAAATCTTTCTCTAAGTCTATTATTCTTAGAATAGGAACATATGTGAACAAGTGCTTGAGCTTTTCAAATCTAGATGTGCAATGTGATCTCCATTGAAATTTCGCTCCTTTCTTCTATAAAGTTGTGATTGGATGTCCAATATTTGAAAAACCTTGGATGAATCATTGATAATATATGGCCAATCCCATGAAGGATCGTACCTATGTGACATTTCAAGAAGCAGGTCACTTCGTTATGGCCTTGATATTTTATGGATCCACATATACTCCTTCGTTTGAGATGACATGTCCCAAATATTGCACTTGTGTTTGGACGAAATCACTACAATTTGTTTTCTCACAATAGTTGCAACATTGCCTTCAATTTCTCTTCATGTTCTTCTTTGGTTTTTGAGTGAACCAAAATTTCATCAACAAAAACTAACATGAAATTGTCCAAATATTGGTTGAGGGCATTCTTTATTAGGCATATGAATGTGGCTAGGGCATTTGTGAGCGTGAATAGTACCACCACAAAATCGTAGTGCCCATATCTCATGATTAAAGTTTTCTTGTGAATGTTTTCATCTTTAATTATAACTTGATGATTTCCATATTTCAAATCTATCTTGGAAAACAATGTGGCTTCTCTCAGATAATCAAATAAAGCATCAACTCTAGGAAATGGGTATTTATTTTCACCATAGCTTTATTTAACTACTTGTAAGCAATGCATAGGTGAAGTGTGCCATCCTTCGTCTTTACAAATAGTGTTCACGATTCCCAAAGTGACACGTTGTGTCTGATGTATCCTTTATCCAACATTTCTTCTAGATGTAGTTTTAATTCCACCAACTCTAACGTGCTCATGTGATATGGGGCTTTAGAAACTGGTATAGAACCGGGAATCAATTCAATGAAGAAATTGATTTCCTTCCTCGGTGGAAATCCTGGCACTTCCTCTAGAAATGCATTGTTGTATAGTTTCAAAATGTAGTATTCGTTTAATGTGAGTTCATTGTCCTTTACTACACTAGTCACTTGAATAAAAAACAAATCACACCCTTTTTGGTTGCATTTATTCACTTGAAGCACTGAAATTTTCCTTACTGAAAGAGGATTTCTTAATCCCTGCAATACCTTTTCCTCTCCTTCATCATTGAGGCATTCTAATGATTTACCATAATAGACAACTTTGGTCATTTGGATTTCCATCCAATCTTTTTCAATTAGGATATCATATGAACCTAATGGAAAAAATTTAAGCATGCCAATTGTGGGCATGCCACTTATTTCCATATGGCATGACTCCACCAAATTAGCCACTCTCTTTTTTACTCCCATGGCTAGTGGAACCAATGATGATTTGGCATGTGGTTTCCTTTGTAATTTTTGGGCTAACATAACTAAAATTAGAACTTAGATCAATTAAAATTGAAACAAGTTGGTTGGAAACCATACATTCCATTTTGGTCACCAATGCTTGGTGACCTTCTTGTCTCATTTGTAATGTTGCATAAATCCCATGTATGCTTTGAGCCACATCATTCACTATTGTTTTCTCTTGGACATTGTACAACTTCTTGCTACTTTGTTTACTTGTGAGTGTAATATTTCAACATATGATCCTCTCCATATCCTCAACACTATAATGACCTCCTTCTAGGTTCCATTGCCTCTTCTCTTGTTTATTTGTTAGGTCAATCTCTATTGGTAGTGGGTGGGTTTTGATATATTTTACCTCTAACATGTGTATGGAACTTGACATTTTTCCCCGTTTTCTTACACTGTGTAGATTGTGGTCCTTCCCATTTAAAATTGGTTTTGTCTTTCTTCTTCTAATCTATTTAAAATTTGTCCTTATGCTTGGATTGATCATAGAAATACTCAGCCTTCCTGATAGTGTCCTTCAATGTATTTGGTTCATCAAATTCAATTTTTTCTAGGTAGGACTATGGTAAACCACTGAGATATATTTGAATATTCACCTTCTCAACCATGATGTAGGGAACGTACCTCAATAGTTCAAAAAATTGGGTGTAGGCATCCAAAGTGAGTTTTCCCAACTTATTCTCATGAAACTCTTTGATTTTGTTGTCATAGTACCTCTCAGATAGGTACTTTCATTGGAGATATTTCTCAAATATTTTCCGATTTAGGTCATTTTCTCTTATGCCTTTGATATTTCTAATATCTTCCTACCATATGGTAGCTTTTCCTTTCATGTTAAAAATGGCTACCCCAACTTTCATATTGTCAGAATAGGCATGGACTCTGAAGTACTTCTTTAAGCCCAAAATCCAAGCTTCTACTTCTTCACTCTTCTTAATCTCTCCATCAATGGTAGGGGCTTTTATTTCTTGAATTTTTCCAACATTGTGTTTTTCTCGCTCTTTCTTTGTTGGTGGTGTCTTATTGTCCTAGTTGTAGCACTATATAGTTGGGCATAGTTGTTTTTTTCTTTTTCTAAAATGCTAAGTGGAGTTTATCCTCTCACTATGTCTTCACTTGTCTACCTATGCCTTTTCTTTGACTTGCTATCTTGTGTCCTTATTGGTTTCCAACCCATGCTTCTAGATTTCATATGGAATTTTCTTGGATTCTTATCGAAATAACTATCACTAGGTTCATGTTGATTTTGTCTTTGCATATCTGACAAGCTCTATAATATCACTAGATTCACCTCCACTAGCCTTTCTTGGGCTCTAAAAATATTTTCATTGTCATCCTTGTATCTCCTAATTATTTAAGCTCTCAATATTCTAAGGGTATCCATCCAATCAAGGGGGTTTTCTTCTGACCTCTTTCTAACTAAGTCTTCTTCTAAGTTCAGATGGGTTTTGCCCATGTTGTAATGTATCATTCTATTGCTAATGTGTTTGTTTTATATTGTAGATTATGTCTTCTTATGTGCTATCACACACACAAAATTTTCAATTGAATTAAGCTAAACATATTAATCATGGCCTTGGCATGTTATCACTAAGCATGCTGACTTGAAGTTGTTTGCATAACCAAAACCCATGTAAGTTACATATTTCTAGAAAACAAAAGGACAAATAAGAATTCCATCTTGGTTAGCAACCAAATCAAATGTTGGTTTAAATCAACATTCATATAATAATTTAATTGACTTGTCCATATAAAATTAAATTCTATTTTGTGTGTGCGAGCCCCTTCAAGCCCATTGTTGAACCTTGGCTCCGATACCACTCTATACAAAATCTCCAATTTCATCTTAGATATTTTTATTTCAATCATCTAAGGCCCATCTAGTACAAGTGTTAAACCTTAGCTTTGATACCACTTTGTATCATAGTTCCAATTTTATGTCAGATATATATATATATATATATATATATATATATATATATATATATATATATATATATATATATATATATATTATATATATATATATATATATATATCTTCCATGGCCCATCTAGTCCAAGTGTTGAACCTTAGCTCTAATGCCGCTCTATAGCACCTATCACCCTTATTGGATAAAATTTTCTTGATCTTTCCGCCTTAATGATGAACCACATTTGTTGGTTCGAAACACATTGGCAACTAATATATGTGTGTGATGGATCCTAAAGACATTTTTCTAAATAATTATACTCACAAAAGCCTACATTCTGATACCTTTAAACCATCTCAAGTTGTAGGAGTGTGACCTTTTTGACACACTCTCTATGGTATTTTATGAAGATGGAGATACAAAAACCTCTTTTCCTCAAAATCTTCAAACTCTAAAACTAATAGCCACCATCTCATTTAACTCGTTAAGAGCTTTATGAGAATATAAATTTTACCTCCAATTGAGTCCCGAGTGACAATTTATTCCCCTTAGAAATTTATCCCATTAAAATAGGTCATGTCATGAAGAGAAATCTAGGTGGCCTACGTGGTGCCACACCACCACCATGTGTGGTCCTTAGGGAACCCACACCACCATGAATTAGATTGCTTGATATATCATCATGTAATGAGGCTTGACTAAGGATCGATGGCTCAGGACAACATTGGCCCATTAACATCAGGGCCATCATCATCGGGCCTATCATACATCTGCTTAGATCTTCTAAGTCCCAATGGCCCGATGATCGACATCACAATGGGATCCACTCAGGAGATATCGTCTTGGCATTGGGGTCCCATATTTGGATTGGTGCATACTATGAAACATTCCATTATTAAATCTCTTGATACTAGTTTCAAACTAATCACTTGAGCTTAGCACCAATCGCAATAATTAATTTAATTAATTATGGTTAGTTCTCGGGATTAATAAAGTGATTTTACAAGAAACTCATTTTCTTCCTATTTGAAGACTCTTTCCTGATATGACTTCATATTGGTATCAACAAATCATTTAGCTTCCCTAGTACCGTGCTTTCAGTTCTACATTTCCCTAGCGCAATATTCCCTGGGACCACTTCCCTGATACTGTGTCCTTTGGGATCACCACCCCTGTACCACGTTCCCCAGATCACTTCCCCAATGTCATTATGCTTGGTACCATACTCAATCGGGGTAACTTTCCTTAGGTTCCTTTCCCCCATACCAGTATCGGATCTCCTCAAGTCGAAACTCTATCTCCCTGGTACTACAATCCTGGGTCGGTAGTGCATCTCTGCAAGTCAACATTATATCTCCCTAATACTATAAGCCTTAGGCCAGTAGATTTAAATTTTAATTAAATAATGATTAAACATTAGTTAAACTTTAGTTTAGCACCTTAATTAAAAGAATAATTAAATTAATCCTCACAATGTAATTCAACCAATTTTATGAAGAAAACGCGTTTAAGGTGTTCTTTTCATCAATTCAAAAAAATGTTTAACAAACTACCATCACTTCCCTTGTGATTTTATCAAACTTGTTCAAAGAGTTGCGAACATAAATTCACCACACATGTTCTTGTAATTAAACAATAAGTGTTGTTGTCTATATTTTGAACATTGTTAATATTCCTGTGAACAAACTGAACTAATACAAGCATGAGTTATTGATGTCAAATAAGAGAGCATAAACATAGTTTCTAATATCAATCATAAACATAATATCAAACAACACAGTCTAGACATTCATTAACATTCATAGGCATACCAAAACTCATACCAGATGTAAGTAAAGTATTGAACATCCCAATTCATGGTTCAAATATATAAATGTAATATATTTATATGTATGTCTCAAATTGGTTGGAAACTAAAGGAGGGACTTCCACTCTCCACCCAACATAGGCTAGCTGTGTTGCTTTCTTGTAGCTAACCATCCCTGAGCCAGATCCAATGTTTAAGGAGATGCTTTCTCTATTGAAAATAATACTAAGAGGGCGGGGGTGAATCAATATTATCAAACTCTTTTCAATTTATACAAATATTAGCATATGAAACTTGGTTATACCTTCCAAACTTATAATATATTAATTTGTGTGTCAGAATCATATAACAAGAACAAAAATAGAGCAACAGTCACACCAAGGAACACAAGATATAAGGTGGAAACCCAATGTGGGTGAAAACCACCTGCTGCAATATGTCTCTATCTTCCTTCAATTAGAAACTTCTTTTTACAATGATTTTGTACTAGTGTAGTCCTTTACCAGTACACAGGCTTCAACCTGCAGAAGGCTACAACCTTCTCTTTTCTTCGAAGGACCTCGTTTCATAAATTTTCAGACTGGATCCAAGAATATCAATCAACCATCAAATAGATCTGAAATTACCCAACTTCTAGGTGCAAATACTGAATCAATAGCTTCTTAATACAACAACCAAGCACAAATACAAAACCATGAACTCAGTAGTAATAAGCAAAGGCAGCTAAAAATATTTCAAACAAAAGTCCGCAACTTCACCAATAGAAACCTGCGGAAATCCACACTTCCTCTGTGTCGAGCCTGCGCACTTCCGCACCTGTTTTGTCCTATGTTTAGCGCACCTGTGGCGTCAACTGGACTGCGCACCTTTGCACCTGCGGCATCAACTGGACTGCGCACCTCCGCACCTGCGGCGTCAACTGAACTGTGCACCTCCGCACCTGCGCCGTCAACTGGACTGCGCACCTCTGCACCTGCGCCGTCAACTGGACTGTGCACCTCCGTACCTGTGCCGTATCTCGCCTACGGACCTCTGGGTATAGACATTATCAGTCCTCAATTATACCCCAGATGGTCAGATTCACAGATCTGATCATACGCCAAAGAGATCTCGACCCATCAATAGATTTGCCTTATAATGCTCAGGTTTTCCTTGATTCAGATCTAACTATCAAACCAATCACCAGATTTTCAGATCTTGCTCTTAAGATATTCAACACACACAAGTGAAGTGGCCAAATGATCTCCTTCCCTTTTTATAGTCTAGGCCTTTCTCAAACCATGGACCAAAACCATAAGATTTTCCACGTGCGCGTTTTTCTCTGCATGAAATTCCGTGCATTCTAGGTTTGCACTTTTTGTTTGGAATGCATGCAAGCATATCCACATCTTATGAGAAACGCACCTGCGCAGCCTGCCAATGTCCGTACCTTTTGGTGGTGCACCTGCGGAACCCGAAAATAACACTGCTGCACTATAATTTGTCATCTGATTCCTTTGTCCTGCATCCCATGTATTCTGTCACATCTGTTATTTCTTTTGTAGACTCATCCGGTTATGAATAAGTGAATTGGTCTTCTATGAGTGGGTTTCCATCAAGTACAACATATACAACATAATGCCAACAATCTCCCCCTTTTGACTTGATGGAGACAATACCAATCACTCTCCCCCTTTGACATCAAGGGCAAAGGGGCGGACCATACTCCCCCTGAGTACCTGTTGTCTATGATGAAGTCTCCTGCTCTGCTGAAGTGCTATTCATGCTACCCCTGACTATAAACATTGTCTGCAAAAATATGTTCTACAAGAAAGAACATGACTCCATACATCAAAAGTGACCTTGCTATCATCAAAGACTCATACATACATCCATCTCTCATCCAAGTGGGAATACAGCAAGAACATACATCATTCATCCCAGGCATAGTGAAACCAAAATAGGTCGTTACATGACCTTGATATGAAAGGAAATACATGACATAGAGACAAAAATATCTACAACAAGACTATGATTTAACCTTCAGACCAGCAAGCATCTATTCCACTAAAAAAAATTGTGAAATCAAACCAAGAACTTCTAAGATAATGCCAACAATGCATTATTAGAAGAATATATGCTCCCCCTGAACATGAGCTAAATGGTCTCTGTCAGACCCATGCGACTGAACCCTCATAAACCGGCATATGTACGCGTATGCACTTGCGTACAACCACAAACAAGATTCAACAGTAAGATGATGCATCAACGACCCCCAGCTTCTGTCTGAGATATTCAAATGTCTCCCTGGGCAATGGTTTGGTGAGTATATCAGTAATTTGTTCCTTGGGGGGAACATACTCCAATTTAACCTTTTGTTCAAGCACTTGTTCCCTTAGAAAATGATACTTGATATGTATGTGCTTAGTCTTTGAATGCATAACAGGATTTTTTGAAATACTGATTGCACTTGTATTATCACAGAAGATGGAGATAGGTGGAGTACAGGTGATTTGAAAATATTGCAAAGTTTGCATCATCCAAAGAAGTTGTGTGCAGCAAGATGCAACAGCCACATATTCTGGTTCAGCTGTAGATAAATCAATTGAACTTTGTTTCTTGTTGAACCAAGATACTAATCTAGATCCCATAAAGAATGCACCACCACTAGTGTTTTTTCTGTCATCCACGCTTCCTACCCAATCTGCATCTGTATATGCATGAAGTGTGAGAGCCGCATCTCTAGGATACCATAAGCCATAGTTTTGTGTTCCTTGAAGATATTTGAAGATCCTCTTAACTGCCTGAAGGTGTGCTTCCTTTGGATTAGCCTGAAATCTTCCAACTATTCCCACTGCATGCATGATGTCTAGCCAAGTTCCTGTCAAATAAAGTAGACTACCAATCCTGGATCTACAGGTTGGTTGATGTACTGCTGCTGATTCATCATTGGCGCTGAGGCTGCATCCTATTATCATAGGGGTACATACCGGTTTCGAGTCTTCCATGCCATATTTCTTCAAGATCTGCTTTAGGTACTTGGTTTGAGATAAAAAGATACCATCTTTATTTTGTTGGATTTGTAAACCAAGGAAGTGTGTCAACTCACCAAGCAAAGACATTTCAAATTATGTTTGCATCACCAAAGCAAAGTTTTGACTCATGGCTTCTTCATTTCTGCCAAAAATGATATCATCAATGTATACAACAAGTATTAGCAATTTATCTTTATCAATTTTTATATATAGATTGCTATCTGCTGAGCCTTTTGAGAAACCTTGTTGATGAAGATATTTGTCTAGACGATAGTACCATGCCCTTGGAGCCTGTTTAAGACCATAGAGTGCCTTCTTAAGTCTATATACAATTTTTAGATCATTTCCAAGGATGAACCCATCAGGTTGTTCAATATATACTTCTTCATTTAAGTCTCCATTCAGAAAGGCATATTTTACATCCATCTGAAATACTTTGAACTTTTGAAAGCTAGAGAGAGCAAGGAACATTCTTATAGCCTCAAGTCTGGCAACTGGAGCAAAATTTTCTTCAAAGTCTATGCCTTCTTTTTGTGCATACCCTTTACAAACAAGTCTTGCCTTGTTTCTAACTACTTCTCCATTTTCATTTAGCTTATTTTTGAAAATCCATTTTGTCCCTATGACATTTTTATCTTGTGGTCTAGGAACCAGCTCCCAAGTGTTATTCTTCTCAATCTTCTCAAGTTCTTCCTCCATGGCTTTGACCCAGCATTCATCTTTGCATGCCTCTCTTACATTCTATGGCTCTATGGAGGAGAGCAAGGCTAGATAGCTTGAAGCTTCTGAAATGGTTCTCCTTGTTTGTACACCTGCCTCTTTCTGCCCCAGAATTTGGGATTCTGGATGATTCTTCTAAACCTATCTAGATGGACTCTTCTCTTCTATCCTTATATGTTCTTCTGGTGCCTCATGGGTTTCTTCTTCGTCATGAATCTAATTTGATGTTGACGGATAGTCTTCGCCATCTTCGAAAACTTCAGATTTTTCTTGTCTAGGAGAGTTTCCTTCTTCATCAACCACTACATCAATGCTTTCAACAATTTTGCCAAGTCTTTTATTGTAACATTTGTAAGCTTTGCTGTGAGGAGAGTAGCCAAGTAGAATGCCTTCATCTGCTCTAGGTTCAAACTTGCCAAGATTTTCATCAATCTTTTTAATGTAGCATTTACTTCCAAAGATTTTGAAGTATTTTACCGTGTGAGTCTTACCATACCAAACTTCATGAGGAGTCTGAGTGTTGTTTACCCGAACATTTGTCTTATTGAGAATAGTAACAGTGGCAAATGAGGCTTCACCCCAGAAGGTTGCGGGAGTTCCAGACTCATCAAGCATAGCATGGGCCATTTGTTGAATCGTTATGTTCATCCTTTCCACTACTCCATTTTGCTAAGGAGTCCTTGCAGCAGAAAATTCTCTTATGATTCCATGTTCTTCACAAAAATCAAAAAATTCATCTGAGGTAAATTCCCCTCCTCGATTAGATCTGAGACATTTGATTCTGCTATCTGATTGGTTTTCAACCAAAGCTTTGAATGACTTGAACTTTTTGAAAGCTTCATCTTTATACTTCATGAGTCCTATCCAACACATCCTTGAAAAATCGTCAATGAACAATATGAAATAGTCTTCTCCTCGAAGTGACCTTTTCCTAGTTGGACCACATATATTAGTGTGGACAAGATCAAATGGCCTACTAGTTGATCCTTCCTTCTCAGGGAAAATAGTTCTGGTTTGCTTACCAAATTGACATGATTTGAATATTGTATTACCTGGAATTCTGATATCAGGAAGATCACGAACTACCTGATATTTGCATGCTTTCCTGATCTGAGAGAAGCTAAGATGCCCCAATCTTCTGTGCCATAGCCAATGTTCGTCATTTTTGCTCAAATAGCATTGTTGTTCTCCTTCTTTGAATATGTATAAATTATTTGGAGTTCTTGTGCCTTTGATCACTATTTTTCCTATGTCAAGCTCATGAACAATACATCCATTTGATTTAAATATTACCTCAGTTCCTTGATCGCACATTTGACTAACACTCAATAAATTATGCTTTAAGCCATCAACATACATAATGTTACCAGCTTTGACCTTCTTTTTCAATTGAGCAGAACCTCTACCTTTTATGAATGCAGGGGTGTCATTTCCAAATGATACCTTATTTTCCCTTTCTAAGGCAGTATATGACTAAAGTTTTTCTTTATCACCTGTCATATGTTTTGAGCATCCACTGTCAATGTACCATTGATTTTCTTATCCTTCCGCATATAGGGCTATCCCACATCTGTCTGGTTGCGGTTCTTTCTTTCTCCATATTTTGGGATTCAATGAAGCCTGCTCCTTCTGAATTGTTTGTCGAAACCTTCTTCTGCATTTAGAATCTTCATGACCAAAATTGTTACAGATAGTGCATTCTATTTCATTTTCAAGAGCAGAGAAGTTATTGTAGGCTCTTTTCATGATTCCAGTCATACCCCTTTGTTTTTGAGCTTCCCTAGTCATGATGGTCTTATAGGCAACACACTGAGCAGCTTTATGACCAAAGTTATGACAAGAGAAACATTGGCCATTGAAGAAATTCCTGAGACTATCAAATCTACCAACCATGCGATTGTAGTTTCCATCCATTCTTGAGCTAAATTGAGAACGATTTACTTGTGGTCGGTTGAGGCTTTTGTTCATCCTTGAAGTTGATTACTCTCGATAATCTTTGATCATTCTTGAAGCAACTTGTCCCTGATTTACCTGGTGATCTGCCTCATGTTTGTGCTATTCATTTTTCCTTGTTGCATTAAGATAGCTTTTGGAGGTGGATGGCTTTTGTGCTTGCTTCTGAGATTGAGACGCTTCTTCAGAATATACGAGACCTGTCTTGATTAGAGGAGAACGCTACACTTTGATAATCTCATCTAAAGTTTCAGGTCCTTTAGCAAATTTTAGAATAAGGGCTTTTGTTTTTTCAATTTCCTTTCTAAGTCCCACGATTTCACATTCTAACTTTTCATTGTGTTTATCCTTTTCAGCAAGTTGGAATGTTAGAGTATCTATAATCATATTCTTTTCTTCTAAACAAATTTAAGTTTAGAAATTTCTTCATAAAGACCTTCTTCATTTATAGCATCCAAGAAATCATCATCTTCAAAAGCCATCAAAAGTCTATTATCATGACCTTGTCATCTTCATCACTATTTGAAAGTCCATCACTATCTTCATGAGTATAATAGCTCTTCTTACTTTCATATTGATTTTTGTTCCATCTAACAGGTTCCTTACCTCTGTCTAGATATCTTTATGAGGACATTTCGCAGCATAATGACCGACTCTTCCACAAGCAAAGCATTTGAAAGGTAGCTTACCTCTGAATCTTCCAGTTCCCCATTGAAGGTTCTTGACAAAATTTGATTCTTCCTCTTCTTCTGACATATGTCCTGGCTCATAGTAATCTCCTTTTCCTGAAGCTTTGAATGCAGCTTCTTTTCTATCTGATGGTCCTCCTTTTCTCATTTCGTAAGCAGTTAGAATTTTGTGTAATTGTGACATGGTAAGATTCTTTAGATTCTCCTTTTCTTCTATGGCAGAAACTTTTGAATCAAACTTAGGAGACAAAGATCTTAGAACTTTCTCAACCAAAACAACTTCTTTTATTTATTCACCCAAGTTTTTCATACAATTTACGATCTCATCTATATGTAGGAAATAGCTAGCCACACTTTCATCATTATGCATTCTGAGACTTTCATATTGAATTCTAAGAGTTTGTAATTTTGCTCATTTTACCTACTCATCTCCTTCATAGCTCAGAACGATCTCGTCCCATATTTCTTTTGCGCTTTTGAGCTGCATCACCTTGACAAATTCTTATTGAGATAGACTTCCCAATAGAGTATTGACAACTTTTGCATTTGTTTCATACTACTTCTTACCAACTGAATCTGTAGGAGTTGCTGACGGAAATGTGTATCCTGTTTCCACAATATCCCAAACTTCTGTACCAAGAGATTGAAGATAGGCAGTGATTCTTACCTTCCAATAGATGAAGTTGGTTCCATCAAATATTGGTGGCCTGATAGATGCTTCCTTTTCGTAGTTGCTCATGATGATAGATCTTCCTTCAAGCGATCAAGCTTTTCCTGAAGGACCCGCTCTAATACCAATTGTTGAAAATAATACTGAGAGGCGGGGGGGGGTGAATCAGTATTATCAAACTCTTTTCAATTTATACAAATATTAGCATATGAAACTTGGTTATACCTTCCAAACTTATAATATATTAATCTGTGCGTCAGAATCGTATAACAAGAACAAACATAGAGCAACATTCACACCAAGTAACACAAGATATAAGGTGGAAACCCAATGTGGGTGAAAACTACCTGTTGCAATATGTCTCTATCTTCTTTCAATTAGAAACTTCTTTTTACAATGATTTTGTACTGGTGCAGTCCTTTACCAGTACGCACGCTTCAACTTGCAGAAGGCTACAACCTTCTCTTTTCTTCCAAGGACCTCGTTTCATAAGTTTTTAGACTGGATCCAAGAATATCAATCAACCATCAAATAGATCTGAAATTACCCAACTTCCTTATGCAAATACTGAATCAATAGCTTCTTAATACAGCAACCAAGCACAAATACAGAACCTTGAACTCAATAATAATAAGAAAAGGCAGCTAAAAATATTTCAAAGAAAAGTCTGCAACTTCACCAATAGAAACCTGCGGAAATCCGCACTTCCTCTGTGTCGAGCCTGCGCACTTCCACACCTATTTTGTCCTCTGTTCTGCGCACCTCCGCACCTGCGGCATCAACTGGACTGCGCACCTCCGCACCTGCAGTCAACTGGACTGCGCACCTCTGCACCTGCGGTCAACTGGACTGCGCACCTCCGCACCTGCTCCGTCAACTGGACTGCGCACCTCCGCACCTGCGCCGTCAACTGGACTGCGCACCTGCGCCATATCTCACCTGCAGACCTCTGGGTACAGACACTATCAGTCCTCAATTATACCCCAGACGGTCAGATTCACAGATCTGATCATACACCAAAGAGATCTCGACCCATCAGTAGATCTGCCTTATAATGCTCAGGTTTTCCTTGATTCAGATCCAACTATCAAACCGATCACCAGATTTTCAGATCTTGCTCTTAAGATATTCAACACACACAAATGAAGTGGCCAAATGATCTCCTTCCCTTTTTATAGTCTAGGCCTTTCTCAAACCATGGACCAAAACCATAGAGATCCAATACTAGGCATCCAAAACCTGGGTTCAATATTTTAGATGCAAAACCACGGACCAAAACCATAAGATTTTCCACGTGCGCTTTTTTCTCTGCATGAAATTCCGTGCATTCTAGGTTTGCACCTTTTGTTCGGAACGCATGCGAGCATATCCGCATCTTATGAGAAGAGCACCTGCGCAGCCTACCAATGTCCGCACCCAAAAATAACACTGCTGCACTATAATTTGTCATCTGATTCCTTTGTCCTGCATCCCATGTATTCTGTCACATCTGTTATTTCTTCTGTAGACTCATCTGGTTGTGAATAAGTGAATTGGTCTTCTATGAGGTGGTTTATTAGTTGTTCTTAATAGTAAGCACCATAGTGACTCATTTTTTCCTCTAAGTTCATTCACAAGGATTCGCTCAAGGTTTAGATAGGGTGTTGCTTAGTCTTACGAGTTAGAATCCACTATCTAGGTGGTTTATAAGTTGTCTTTTCATAGCAAGCAGCACATGGGTCTAGTGTTCGCTATCAAGGTTTCTTATTAACTACTCTTATTAACTACTCAGCAAGCACCTTAGTGACCCACAATGCCCTTTCCAATTGGTTTATTGGCTATACAATAAGCACCATAGTGATTTAGTCATCCACTTAGCCTCCCACTGACCACACATGCTTAGAAAACATAGTCCAATGGCTTGACAGAATTCACAGGGATTTCACCCAAAATTCACAAAGCTTTAACTCTTGCTTCGTGCTCTACATAACAGCACAAAGATCACTTTGTCTTCCATTGTCAAACCCCAAGTACTTCCACACATGTCAACAATCAATAATGCACTTAGAAGACCATTTTGTCAAGAACGCCAACACCAAAACTATCCAATCCAAAGTGAGCAAAAGAGGACTTATCCTCTTGATTTGTGTCTTCATATCTTCTTCACAATGCTTTTCCATGTATCTGAGAGGTTGCATGTCTATCTCCTTGATGTACGAGGGGGATGGGCATTGTCCTCTACCCCACTTCCCCAATCAAGTCTCTTAACTTTGATTGTCGAACAACAACTCTCTCCTAGTTGTATCTCATAACTCAATTGTCAGGAAGTGGCTCGATCTGGTCTACAAGTGATTAACTTCAGTAATTAAGTTCAGGGTGGGTTTGTGGCTTCTTGAGCAAGCAAGAAAGCTCCCTCAGACATTTTAATGTGAAAGGTTGTACCCTCCTTCAGTTGGTAGTGATAAGGATAAAAATTAAATGTTTAACACATATCGTAGTAGTCGATCATAGCTCTAGTGCACATGCTAGTACTACAGTCGTATTTTAAATTACAAAAGCAAAGCTTAATGAAGGGTTGTTATACAAACTCTTCCCTTTCTCACAAACTCAAAGGCTCTACAGCTTCCTAAATTCCAATGTAAAATGTTTACATGAAAATGTCTATGAAAACGTCTCATACCAACTTGTAAGCCAAAATTTATGATCCTTAGGTCAAAATACCAACTATCCATTATCACACTCAATAACATCTACATGTCTCCATTGGAAATACTATATAAATAAAAATCTTACAAAACTTATTATGTTTAAAAAAAAAAAATCTTAAATAAGAACATATCTACACTTTTGAAGTACCTCTTATAAATTTAATAATTAACATTATCACTCTAACTTTTGAGACATCTCTTTCATTTACAATATTATAACTAACACAACCACATTAATAAATAAATATGGTTGATATACACAAATAATTATATAGATATTTTTTTAATTTAATCTTAAGATAATGAATCACAAAAATATAAACAAAATCCCCAAAATACATTATTGATCGATGTAACTTTAAAATTGTGTTGTCAATTTCACACTCCATAAAAAAAAATAACTCATCCAAACCATAAATGGAAAAGTCGTTGGTATTGTTGGCATTAGACCATGCCTAGCTATTTAACACCCGAATCTAGTACAAATCCTTAATTCCCTCAAGTCATTTGATTGGCTGAAAGTTTTATTAAATCGAATCTATGTA
>APFE031450139.1:91956-105056 GCA_000404065.3 Pinus taeda | reverse complement strand
GAAAGATTAATTTATTAGTCTTCTCACTCTCTTAGTTTTACCTATTTGCTATTATATTTTTATTTTTAAGGGGTCTTTTGGTTAAGAGGAGAAGATATATAAAAAGGGGTCTTTTGGTTAAGAGGAGAAGATATATAAAAAGTTGTATTGTTGTTAACTGAAGATTTTTTAAATAATTTAAATTGAATGTTGGTTTTTCTATTTAAGTTTCTAGAATAAGATTGAATTTCTTTGTTATACAAATTTCCTATGGGAAATATGCTACTTATATTTATGTTTATGTTGTATTCTAAGTAATGTTTATGAAGAAAATTCTAGGTGATAACTTTGGTATTTTCCACTCAAAATTTCATTTTATCTACCCACAGAATTTGTTGCAACTATGAAATAAGTAAAAATTACTGTAACTTATATATAATATATATATAATAAAGTTAACAATAATTTCTGACAGCACACACACACACACATATATATATATACTATACATGTACAGTATACATATACATATATATATACATATGTATATATATATGTGTGTTGTGTGGGGTGTGTGTGTGGTGTGTGTGTGTGTGTGTAGAAATTACCGTAACACTATATAATATATTTATATTATTATATATATATAGGTATATATATAGTAGCGTATATATATATAATAAGACACAAGCACGACATCAACTCCAATATCGCTAGCATCAACTTTAAAAGAGCAGCCAAACACTTAAGAGTCACAACAACCACAAGCATACGATTGATCAAACTATTTTTTTTGTATTATCATCTCTCCCAAAATTCTCATTGTAATCCACATCTTGCACTTGCTTGGGATGAGTAAAGAAGTGAGTTGGGGATAGATGTTGGAAGGGATAGTTGACTCAGTCGACTAGACTTGAGAGTTGGATCTTGTTGATTTTCAAGTTAGAGTGTAAGTTAGTTGATCATGCAAGTTGGTTGACCAACAAAGTTAGAATGTAATTCGGTTGATCATACAAGTCATGTCGACCAACCAAGGTAGTTTGATAGTTACAGCTACTTTGTCACTGAAACATTTGATATAAATAGTTCATTGATGTAACAAAGAGAGATAGATTGTAAGGAATTGTTGTAAGAATTGTGATACATAAATAAAATGCTTATTTGTTGGTCCCCACTTGTGCTCTCTTTACTTTCTCTTTCATATATATATATATGTGTGTGTGTGTGTGTGTGTGTGTGTGTGTGTGGTGTGTTGTGTGTGTGTTGTGTGTGTGTGTGTATGTGTATATGTATTACATATAACATATACATCTCTCTCTATATATATACATACATACATACATACATACATACATATATATATATATATATATATATATATGAAAGAGAAAGTAGAGAGAGCACAAGTGGGGACCAACAAATAAGCATTTTATTTATGTATCACAATTCTTACAACAATTCCTTACAATCTATCTCTCTTTGTTACATCAATGAACTACTTATATCAAATGTTTCAGTTACAAAGTAGCTGTAACTATCAAACTATCTTGGTTGGTCGACATGACTTGTATGATCAACCGAATTACATTCTAACTTTGTTGTTCAACCAACTTGCATGGTCAACTAACTTACACTCTAACTTGAAAATCAACAAGATCCAACTCTCAAGTCTAGTTGACTGAGTCAACTATCCCTTCCAACATCTATCCCCAACTCAATTCTTTGCTCGTCCCAAGCAAGTGCTAGATGTGCATTACAATGAGAATTTTGGGAGAGATGATAATACAAAAAAAATAGTTTGATCAATCGTATGCTTGTGGTTGTTGTGACTCTAAAGTGTTTGGCTTCTCTTTTAAAGTTGATGCTAGCAATATTGGAGTTGATGTCGAAACTACTATGCTTGTGGATATGCAGTTTGTACTTCTTCAAAAATGGTTTTAGGCCATGTATAAACGAGCACATCTTTGTGTAGAGATTTTACCCCTTTTTGTTGCTTTTACTAAGCCATCCAATGAGATCCCTATACTTTTGTTTCAGTGCATCTCAATGATCGACTTGTACTTGGAAATCTGGACTCTAACATTATGTAGGTTTTAACATTGTCCAATTAATTGTCTCAAATAGATTATTAATAAAATAGAAAAGATGCAATGGCAAACACACATATTAACATAGATATTTTATCATGGAAACCCAAATGGGGAAAATCAACAAGGTATTTTTCAATATATATGTTATTGTATATTGTATTACAATACAATATATATTTTGCAGCATCTATGAATATCTAATTCATTTACCCCTAGATTATAATACAATCGAAGTTCCTTAAGTGAAACCAGAAAACCATGGGAAAAACCACCATGTGCCACAAAACTACTTTTAATAAAAACCTTGTGCTGAAAAATACCAAAACAGATGCAAAAATTTATCCAAAAAAAGAATTCAGGGATGCTCCTCTTGAACACCCCCAGTGCACATCACACATTTTACAACATGTGGGGATATTTGTGTAAAGAATATTACACATACCCAACATTCTCCCATTTATTTTTTTCTTTGCACACAGGGGGTCACATGAGTACATAATCAACAATCAAGGGAAATAATGCCCATTATTTCTCTACACCAAATAAACTTCTCAGCGCTCACAAATTTTGTTAATGAATACACAACATTCTTCAAAGTATCCATTTTTTCTAGAAACACCTTCTTGGCTTCAATCATATCTCTCACAAAATGATATTGAACATCAATATGCCTTGACTTCGAATGATTAGTTGGGTTCTTTTCTAGGAAGATTGCACTCTTGTTGTCACAATCTATCCTCATAACTTGTTGTACAAACCCAATACCTGAATACATATTGCTTCCTTGATTTCATGAGTGGCTACCATGTATTCAACTTATGCAGTTGAGAGTGTTAATAAATATTGTCTTTTGCACATCTAAATCATTACTCTTCCAAATAGGTTAAATGCATACCCACTTGTTGATCTTCTGCAATCCAGATATCTAGCCTAGTGTAACAACCTCTCGACCATTACTTTAGGGATTCTTGAGTTGAGGAAGTTGTCACTTATTGTTAACCTGATCCCTAGGTCCATTATGAATATGGCGTTAGCAAAAACCTCATTTTTGTAAGTCTGTGAAATTTAACAACTAATACCATCATTGTGTTTAGCTCACTAAAATATTTCTGACAATATCAAAATTACCTTGATCTAATTCCTGGATCAAAAATTACACTCATTTGAATTTTTGGCCTATTAACGAAGGCCATGTCATGAACTGGCCATCTGGTGCCACGTGGCCTCCACATGTCCCTAGCATGTTAGCATAATGGTACCTATGACGTCATATCCACGTTAGTTCGGGCTCTTACGTCACTTCAATGGAATTTTTAATGCTTCATGTGGAGAGAAGGTGGTAGGTGGCGAGCGGTAAAGGGCAAATCATGGTTCCACGATGGAACTCTCACTGAGTTGGCCAAGCCTTCACTGACACTCTTGTTTTGTTGTAAGGTACAAAGGTCTCAATGACAAGCAAGAGGCGGACAACATTCCAACACTCCTAGTTCCACCTAGAATCCACTCTCTTTGCCCTTAAGTTTGTGTTGATTAGAACTTGGCCATTGCATAGGTTTCATCTATGCTAAAAGCTAAATTCGATGGCCAATGGACACTATTCATGGCACAATTCCATTAGGGCTTGGTTCCACTAGCACCCACTTGTTGTCAGCCTCCTCATACATAAATCAACTACAAGGTACATCTCTCACCCGGTCTCGATGACAAAGTTAGGGGTTATGTAATAGTGTTGTAGAGTGGAAAGGTGATCTTTCCTTACGCCTAACTCTCTTTAGTCTCAATGCAAATCACAATCCGACGGCCTGAAGTCCAAGCCATCAAACTCCATGGCAGTATTTAAGATAGGGGTGGATTAAACAGCCCAACTCTCGAGAATTGTGTCCCAAAAGCTTGAGGCCACAAATTCTCGATTCACATAGGTAACCAGTTATACCATAAAAACATATTAATATCACATATCTTAGAGGAAAGTTTAAAAACACATGAACACAAAATTCCCCCATGTTCAACATCATAATAAAGAACAACATATTCCAAGTAAGCATTAAGACTTCATCGACGTACAAGATATCATTCCAGTCATGAGTATAACAACGAGCCTTACAAATATTGCATTCAACACATTCATAAACACTTAAAATATTGCACCATGCAAAATCTAACAAGAATCATCACATTCCATAAAACTAGATACATAAGTTATTTATACTTATCTATCTAATTAAAGATGGTTGGTAATGGCAGAAGTGTCCTCAAACACGTAATTTTATTAATAAGAAAATCAATTACATCTGGAATTTTGCAAGAGTTTACACCCGAACAACAAAACACTCTTGCAATGAGCTATTTATAAGCTCAATGTCCTAACTACCTCTAATTATGGATCATTTATAAAATAGTGTCCACTTACAATAAAAGTTATTCAAACAACTTACTAACAATTCTCCTAAATTAGAGCCTAAGATACGACATATTTGTAGAGTCATATCTTTTACAACAATATTCTAATTCTAAATGTCTACATTTAATAATTAAATATTCTAGATTAATAATTATTAATTTAATATCTTAAATTAATAATTATTTTATTCTAACTTTATAACCTATGATAATATTTATTTGGATCATCTAACATTCCCCCCTATGATCCAAAGATACATTACAACAGATACCAAGTGCATCCCTGAACTTAGTAAATTTTATTCTGCCAAGAGGTTTCGTGAAAATGTTGGAGATCTGATCTTCTGAAGGACAATAAATTGGCTTGAGGACATCCTTGGCAATGAGAGATCTGATATGATGATACTTGGTGTCCACATGCTTTGTCTTTGAATGAAACACTAGGTTCTTGTCAAGCTTAATGGTTGATTGATGGTCAATGAATAATGACGTAGCTTCTACCTGAGAAATGCCCAAGTCCTGCAAAATTCTGCACAACCACACAATTTCACATGCTGCTTCCCATGTTGAAATGTACTCTGCTTCTGCTGAAGAAGTGGCCACTGTAGCTTGTTTCTTACAACTCCAAGACACTGTTGTTAACCCCATGCTCATTAAATAACCTGATGTTGATGCTCAATCATCAATGCTTCCAGCAAAGTCGGCATCTGAAAATCCACCAAGTACAAATTTTTAGTCTTTGTGTAAAGAAGACCAAAATCTTTTGTTCCTTAGATATATCGAAGAACTCTTTTGGTTGCATTCCAGTGGTTGTCTTGTGGTTCTTGCATAAAACGTGAAAGAATACTGACTGCATAAGATAGATAAAGGCAAGTGTTTGTCAAATAAATCAATCTACTAATCAACTGTCTATAAGTAGTGTTGTCCACCATTTCCCCCCCTTCAAATTTTGAAAGTTTCAAGTTTTGCTCCATGGGGGTAAGAACGGGCTTGCAATCCTGCATTCCAAATCGCTAAAGAACCTCTGCTACATACTTACTCTGAGAAATGAAAATATGATGTGGTCATTGGAAGACTTCAACTCCAAGATAGTAGTGAAGTAATCCCAAATTTGTCATCTTAAAACCTGCATGTAACTTCGTTTTCACCTGTGCAATATGATCATCATTGTTTCCAGTAATGATCAAATCATCTACATACATAACAAGAATCACCAGATATTTACCCTGTTGTCGCACATACAAAGTATCATCAGATTCACTTCATTGAAAACCAACTTTCCCAAGGTATTCATCCATTTTTGCATACCAAGCTCGGGGAGCTTGTTTTAACCCATATAAAGCCTTGATCAATTTGCAGACTTTATGTTCCTGCCTTTCAATTTCAAAACCTGGTGGTTGTGTCATATATACTTCTTCCTGTAAATCCTCGTTGAGAAAAGTACTTTTTACATCCATTTGATGAACTTTCCATCCTTTTTGAGTGGCTAATGCAAGTGTTAATTGGATGGTGCTCCATTTAGCTGTAGGAGCAAAAGTTTCCTCATAATCAATGCCTTCCTGCTACGCAAAACCTTTAACCACAAGTATTGCTTTATACTTTTCAAGTGCTCCATTTTGGTTGTACTTAATTCTGTAAACCCATTTGCATCCGATGGGTTTAACATTTTGAGGACAATCAACAAGTTTCCAAGTGTTGTTTTCAATTACTACTCAATATTCTTCAATCATAGCATGTTGCAATTCTTTATGTTTTACTGCTTCTTTGTATGTGGAAGGTTCACTAAAATCATTTCCTAGCAAGGCAAAATTTCCTTCACTTTTGAGTGAATTCCTTGTCCTATTTTATTCTACTCATCAGGCCTTACATCTTTCAAAAGTTGAACTGCCCATTTTGGTAGTTTATGCTCACTTGTTTGAGATTCTAAAAAGTCACCATCATTGTAAAGAGGATTATTGTAAACTGATGTTCATTGATCAGTTGAAGATTATGGAGGTGGAGAATCACTATCTGAAGAATTGTTGTTGCTTGGAGATGCGAATGAACTACTAGAAGATCCAGATGGTGTCGTTGAAGTAGATGGATGGGATGAATCATCTTCAGATGAAGGAATATCAAGTTCATACCAATTTGGTGAATTTGGTTGAATTTGCATATTTCCTTTTCTTTGACTGCCTCTAATTTCTAACTTTTGAAGAAGACTTTCGATTTCTTCAGCACTCTTACTCTCTGTTTCATAAAAAATTACACCCA
The DNA here is from genome assembly GCA_000404065.3 of Pinus taeda. Taxonomy (NCBI): domain Eukaryota; kingdom Viridiplantae; phylum Streptophyta; class Pinopsida; order Pinales; family Pinaceae; genus Pinus; species Pinus taeda. The sequence goes on along the minus strand of APFE031450139.1, from coordinate 98,334 downwards.
TGCTCACAATCAATTTTCCATTGGTCAAAAGACAGTACCCTTTCTTCTCATCAAAATACCCAATCATTGTGCATTTCAAACTTCTTGAGTCAAGTTTAGTTCTTTCTTCTTTCGGAACTAAGGCATAACATACTGATCCAAAAATTCTAAGATGTTTAACTCGAGGTTTGAAACCAAACCAAGATTCATAAGGTGTGATTCCGTCTAAAGAGGCAGTTGGAGATCTGTTTCTTAAGTAGACAGTTGTATGAATTGCTTCTGCCCAATATGTTGAGCTTAACTTTTTGAAAGTTAACATAGATCTCGCCATTCCTAACAAGGTGCGAGTCATTCTTTCTACTACTCCATTTTGCTATGGCGTGTAAACATTTGTAAGATTTCTTCTTATGCCATTATCGTTGCAATAAGTTTTGAATTCATTAGAAGTGAATTCTCCCCCATTATTTGTCCTGAGAGTGCCTATCTTTTCTTTGACTTCATTTTCAACAAGTTGGCAAAAAATTTTAAACTTTTCAAATGCTTCTGACTTTTTCTTCAAGAAATAAACCCCAAGTCATTCTACTGAAATCGTGAATGAATAGAAGAAATATTTGCAACCACCGAATGAAGTTTGTAGTGGTCCGTAAATATAACTGTGAACTAGTTTCAGCAACCTGTTTGTGCGCCATGAACTTGTTGGAAAACTTTCTCGACTTTGTTTTCCATAATTTCAAGCTTCACATTTTGCATTTTCCTTTTTGAAAGTTGGAAGTCCCTTAACCATCCCTTGTTTTTGCAATTGAGAAAGACTATCAAAATTTAAATGTCCATATCTTACATGCCATAATCTTATACATGAAATTCTTGTAGTCACTTCCCCTGCAAAGTCAGAATGCCTTGGAATAACTATCCCTTTCATCCTTAACAATTTTCCATCTTCATAACCTGTCATCATAGTTTGCAAGCTCTATTTGACTGAATTAAGCTTAACTAAGTCATCTTCCATAATTACCTGATATCTTGCTTGTCAAATCGTGACTAAAGATAACAAATTTTTCTTAAAGGTTGGTACATACCATACATTTGAAATCATTTTTTCTCCAATGCCAAGGAGAGAAACTTTAAGTTCACCTTTTCCATTAGGAGTATGTTTTGTATCATGTTCAAGAAATATGGAATTAAGTTGGCAATCTTGAAAATTCCAAAAGAAGTCACATCGACAAGTCATGTGCTAAGTTTCTTCTGAATCCAAGATCCAAGCATCTTCATAATCGCTTTTAATATGGGACGAAAGTTGTAATGCCAGCGAAGAAGTAAAGACATATTTTGAACTATCATTATGTTGATCATTTGCAAATTGTTCTGAGTGCCAATGAAACTTGGGGATTTGATCAATAGAAGTTCGACAATCTTCAGCATAATGTCCAACTTTGTTACATCTTCGACACACAATATGACTTAAGTCTCTTCCTCTTCCTGGAGACTATCCTCTGCCTCTGCTTTGACTTCTATTTTGAGGTTGTCCTCTACCTTTATTATTATTTCCTCTTCCTTGAAAATAGCCTCTTCCTTGACTGTTTCCTCTGCCTTGAAAATTACTACTACCTGAACTGTTGCCACTATTAAAGTTGCTTCCTCTGATTTGGCTTCGACCACAACTTTGTACATTATGTGCTGCTTGATTCTGATTGAAATTCCCTCTGCCTCTGCTTCTGGAACTGTCAGTTGATGATTTACTAGTGTTGGCCTCTGTGAAAAAAACATCTTCACCAACTTTATTTTTCTTCCCAAAGGTTTTATCATGTTGGGTCAACATTTCGCAAAGCTCATCAAACTTTAGCTTCTCTAAATTTCCAGTTAATTGCAGAGTTTCCAAAAAATGTGTGTAGGAAGAAGGAAGTCCAGTAATTAAAATTGTGACCATAAAACTATCATCTATTGCTTGAAAACCAGCATTAATGATTTCCTGCTTAATATTCTTAAGTCTGGAGATGTATTCAAGGACATCACCTCCTTCAGTCAAGTCTTATTGCAACAATTTTAATTGTAGATCAACTTTCTTTGATCCAAGTTGAGTATCAAATAAGTCTTTAAAAATTCGCAAAGTAGACCATGCATCTGTAGCATTTGCTATATGGACATACATTTCATCATTAACAGAAGATTTAATGAGAGCTAATGCTTTGGAATTCTTAACTTCCCATTTCGCTAGTGCAGCTACATCTGTGGGTTTATTTGGCTTAATGTCTCCATCACATATATCATGCCAAAGTTCATTATAAATAAGAGTGCTTTCGATGAGGCGTTGCCATGTTTTGTAAGATTTTGTGCCTTCAAGTTCGTCGGATCAGAAAACAAATTAATCAACTTTGACATTGTAGTGTTGAAGCTTCACACCGAGAATCAGGCTCAGAAAAAGAAAATATCAATATGGGCAACACAACATGCAACACACTACGCAAAAAAATAATCTATCGTGGCTTGGCCTTGACCCTCGTATAGTCGTTGAAACAGGAGAAAAATGATTGAGCTTTGCACTTGGCTCTAGTCAAGTTCTCAAATATTTACAAAGTAACTTTCGAAATTTGACTTTTACAATGCTCTTATAAATCCTGGTAAAAAATGTCACCCCCCCCCCCCCCCCAAAGTAAAATTACTTTGAGCTACAATGGGATGAACCCAAATTTACAGATTTTAAATAAAAAATCACTTCTTTGAGAAATTACCATCTCACCTTATTTCTCCATTACAAAAAAACCTTTATCTCTCCATTACAAAAAAAATACTTATATCTCCATTAAGTTTCCTTATTACTTCAAAAAATATTCCAAAAAAAATAATCCTTCAATATTGTCTGTTGTCGTTTGCAGAATTGCAAATGCACAACTCATCAAGACTTAGAAGATAAATCTTAAGCAAAGCAGCAACATCAATCAGACTCACACCTTCAGGTAATGGTGCCTCTGAATCTTCAATATACAAAGAAATTAGGTTTTGAACAAATCTTCCATCTCCTTCGAACTTGAAAATGTATTCTGAAGTGAGTCCTGTTAGCACAATGTAATCAACACATTTTATTAATATTTTAGGAATAGGTCTTGAAGCATTTTGTCTCTATACAACAATTTCGATTGGCACTCCAAAAACATCATTTCTTGCAAGAAAAAGCAGATGTTCCTAAGATGGGCACCACTCCACTACATTCACACTAGTATAGTGGTAAAATTCAATGGTAAGTGTACAGGAGTTTGACTGGCAAAGATCCAGGAAACAAATCCTATTGTCGGCTCCACAATCAACCAAAATATCCAAATCTCTTAAGCAAATTCCTCTGATATGCCCGCGGTGATGTCCAGGAAAGGTCCTGTCTACTTCACTGTCAGAGTCTCACAAACTGCAAAACCCCACCGACGAATCCTTGGAAGCAGTGGCAATTCTACAATTGAATTCTTGCAACCCAAAAATGTTGTTGGAGTGCAAATTGTCCACCTTTGGTACAATTGGAGTGTTTTCAAAGTGGGGCACTTGGTATGAACCCAAGCTCTATATCTCGTAGCCGCAAGCTTGGGCCAACATTATTTTACTATACATACTTGGAAACGGGAGAACAATAATGGAACGGTGACAAGATTTTATCATGTTGGAAAGGGTAAAAATAATAATATAAACCACACACGGCTAAGGAGTGTTTGTTTTCGGCATTTCAATGCCTTTAACACACGTTATGTTTGCCAAGAATTATATATATTATGATTCTACCCCATGCTATTGTGTTTTATTACAAATGTTAGAGCATGTTGTTGTATGCTAGGATTATCTAATTGCCCAACCTTGTAAAGCTTTCTAGCAATTTATATGCAGGACACTATCATCTGTTCTTTTTTATTTCACATGATTGTTTTCAATCTGGCTCAAGCTTTTAAAAATTGTTAAAAAACAAAAACAAAAACAAAAAAACAAAAAACTAGGTACCAAATATTAACTGACCAAATTAATGGAGTTTTCCATGTGCCTGTAGAGCTGGAATCTCCTCCTCACATCAGCTGCAGCATTACTGAAGCTTTGATACCACAATAATGGCAGAAGTGTCCTCAGACATGTAATTTTATTAATAAGAAAAGCAATTACATCTGGAATTTTGCAAGAGTTTACACCCGAACAACAAAACACTCTTGCAATGAGCTATTTATAAGCTCAATGTCCTAACTACCTCTAATTATGGATCATTTATAAAATAGTGTCCACTTACAATAAAAGTTATTCAAACAACTTACTAACAATTCTCCTAAATTAGAGCCTAAGATACGACATATTTGTAGAGTCATATCTTTTACAACAATATTCTAATTTTAAATGTCTCCATTTAATAATTAAATATTCTATATTAATAATTAGTAATTTAAAATCTAAATTAATAGTTATTTTATTCTAACTTTATAACCTATGATAATATTTATTTTGGATCATCTAACAGTTGGAAACTAAAGGAGGGACTTCACCTCTCCACCCAACCATAGGCCATCCACACTGCAATATTTCCTGCAATTGTCCACCCTCAAGCCAAATTTAAATTCTGAGGGGGTGCTTGATCATGGAAGTTCACACCCAAGGGTTAGTCACATACCTAGGAGAGGGATTCCATTGCCCAAGTGGCTTCACAATTTCTCTCTAACAATAAGCACCACAATGACTCACATAGTCTCTAAGTTAAAATACAAGTTTTCACATACTTCAACAAGTAGTTCGAGCATCCTGCATGTCGCTACTTGATGGGTATTCGGTGTTGACACCTAATCCTCAGTGATTGGGGAACTGAATGTGAACAATCATCGAGAAGATGAACTGAACAATCACATTCATGTATATATTAGATAGCTGGCTAAATGAATAAACGCATTAGTTTTCTGGAGTTACTCCTGGCCTGACATGGTATCAGAGCACAGGTCCCAGGTTCTATTTTTAACGTTGCTTTGTAACTCCTGTCCACTACCTGCCTTCTGCTCCTCTGTCCCACACCTGAAGGAAACCCCTGCCTGAAAGAAACGCTGTCGCTGCATACATAACATCTGAGAGAGTGCCTGAAGGTAACGCTCTTGTATCAGCGTGAGCGTGATGCGCACTGGGCAATTTCAATTCGAATAACAGCCTTCGCATCATCTTCTTCAAGGCGTTTCAATGCTCTTACTTTAGGTATTTTGACATTAAAGCTAAGCGCAGCCTGCTATATTTTAATTTTTAAAGACGGAATCTGGTAAAGTTGTTCTAATTGATGGGTTGCGTAGAGTATCGCGTGCAAATCGATGGGTTGCGTAGAGTAAAGCAGGTATTGATGCAGACTGTTGGCCAATTGTGACTCGTAGAATATTGAATCGAGATGCGTTGTTTCTTGAAATAGTGGGAGTCCTTTTCTTGCGCAGTCGTGATGTTTTAACATCTGGGGAAATAAATTTGGATTGGATTGTTTTAGTATAACTATTGTTCCTCCTCCCTGTATCAGTCTTTGCTTTATCCTCAGACTCGGTGGTATCAAATGCTTTGTTTATTAAAAAGCCATGGGAGTTACTATTAATGCTTCTGTTCTTTCACATTTGATAGTTATATAAAGGTAGATAGAGCAGAGGACGTTGTTTGGAAACTGTGTCCTCCCTTTCCCAGATCTGCATTTATCGGAATTTTATCGAGAAGCTTTTACATGGATATTTTTCGATATATGGTATTTTTCAATACGGTGGTTGAGGGATTTGTTTGGAAGAGGCTGGAAGTTACTGTTATTGTATCGGATTCTCTACTTGAGTTATATTAGAGTCAAATACTCTACTTGAGCTGCATTAGAGTCAAATACTTGAGTTGCTGAGTTACTTCTTTGAAACGCTGGTGTGTGCCATCCATATTATTGTTGAATACGCAGTTTGCAGTGCAATCCATATGTACAAGTTTTGAATACACAGTTTGCAGTGCCATCCATATGTACAATTTTTGAATACGCAGTTTTCAAAATTGTTGATTGTAATGCTTTAGAAACACACATGATGTTCATTGCAATATATATGAAACGTTGTCTAAGAATGTCTCTAACTGCTGTTTGAAGAAATGCACATGGTGATGTAAGCTGATATTTTAAAGGATGATTGATATATGCATAGCGCAGTTTTGATATGTCACTGTTTTAAACGTTGTTTGATTGAAGTCCATCATACTTTTAGATGCCGAGGATAGCAGCAGAAAATTTGACTATATAGCAGCAAAAGTATTTTTTCATAAGAGAATTTTTTTTTTTTTTTGCCATTAGAAGTATTAATATATCAGCAAAAGTTTTTTATATCAGCAGAAGTAATTTTTTACAGAATGCATTCAATCATCTCTATGATAGGAATAGTTCTCACTGGCAAGGAGAACTAT
>APFE031450139.1:40217-87356 GCA_000404065.3 Pinus taeda | reverse complement strand
AACGATGCTTGGACTCACCAACATCCCTTCAGATTAAGGGGGGGAATGTTGACACCTAATCCTCAGTGATTGGGGAACTGAATGTGAACTGTCATCGAGAAGATGAACTGAACAATCACATTCATGTATATATTAGATAGCTGGCTAAATGAATAAACGCATTAGTTTTCTGGAGTTACTCCTGGTCTGACATTCGGGTTATAACCAAATTCTAGTCCATGAGTATGACAGAGATAAAATAGTGTTCACCACTCCATGGGGAACTTTTCATTATGCCAAGATGCCTTTCGGATTAAAGAATGCTGGTGCGACCTTTCAGCGGGCAATGGATATTGCATTTGCTAATGAAAAATATGTCTTTTTAGTTGTTTATCTTGATGATTTGACAGTTTTTTCTAATTCAGATGAAGAGCACCTTTATCGTTTGAAGATTGTATTTTAGCGGTGTAGAAAGTATGGTATATCTCTCAATCCAAAGAAGATTCTGTTTGCCATGGATGAAGACAAGCTTCTCGGTCATATTATATCAAATGAGGGCATTTGCATTGATCCATCTCGAGTGGAAGCCATTCAGAAGATTGATTTTCCAGAAAGTAAAAAGGATATCCAATCATTCAACGGTAAGATGAATTTATTACGTCGCTTTGTGCCCAATCTTGCAGAACATTTAAGGGAAATCACAAACATGCTAAAGAAAGATAATGTAGTGAAATGGACCGAGGAAGCAATTAAGTCTTTCAATTTTGTGAAATTGGCCCTTTCTTCAGCTTCGGTTTTGATCAGCCCGGATTATACTCAAGATTTCATTTTGTTTTCATTTGCCTCAGATCATACTATGGCAACGGTCTTGATGCAGAAAAGAGACCAGCTCAAGAAACCAATTGCATTTTTCAGCAGAACCATAAGGGATGCAACATTAAAGTATAATATTATTGAAAAGAAAGCTCTTGCTTTGGTAAGGGCATTGAAAGATTTTCAAGTCTATATTCTGCATTCTCACATCCTTGTTTATGTCCCTAACGCTGTTATCAAACATGTCTTAGTGCAAACAGATCCAAAAGGGAGACGAGGCAAATGGATCGTTGCTTTGTTGGACAGGGGCTGACCAAGCTAATGGCTGAGTCAAATTTGCATGCCTTGGACATTAATCTAATTTCTGATATGTCCGAGGAAGACGAAGAAAGTTCGCCTACTCAGGTATCAGAAATTTTTCTTCTTTCTCCTTCGTATTCGGACATTGTTTATGTGCTCCAAAATCTGCCACCACCACCTGGAATGGCTAAGAACAAAAGTAGGACCCTGAAATTAAAGGCTGCCAAGTTTTGTATGATGAATAATGCACTCTATTGGAAAGATCACGGTGGTGTCTTGCTCAATTGTTTGGTTGAAGAAGAGGCAAAACAAGTTATGGAAGACTTTCACAAGGGAGATTGTGGAGGTCATCTATTTTGGAAGACAACAGCCAATAAAATTTTGAGAGCAGGATATTATTAGCCAACTCTCTTTGTTGATGTGTACAAAACTGTTACAAGTTGCCACGAATGTCAGATTTTTCAAGGTAGGAGAAAAGTACAACCTTTATCGCTCAAGCCAGTTGAAGTAAGTACTCCATTTCAGCAGTGGGGTTTGGACTTTATTGGCGAGATCCATCCTACTTCTTCAACGCAGCACAAGTGGATCCTCACAGCCATAGACTATTTTACTAAATGGATTGAGGCAATTCCCACTACGCAGGCCACTGATTCGGTAATCATTTCAATTCTTGAAAACAATATTTTGTCTCGTTTTGGTTGTCCAAATAAGCTGATCACTAATATTGCAGTAGCTTTTAAATCTAAAAGAATGATTGAATTTTGTAATAAATATCAAATTACCTTGGGGAACTCAACTGCATATTACCCACAAGGTAATGGATTGGCGAAATCCTCAAATAAATCCTTGCTCAATATTATCAAAAAGCTGTTGGAAATGAACAAAAGGAGTTGTCACAAAAATCTTGTTAATGCACTTTGGGCAGACAGAGTAAGTCAAAAAAAATCTATAGGCATGTCCCCTTTCGAGCTTGTGTATGGTGTTGACACGGTATTGCAGATCTCTCTCGCAGTCCCGGTGGTTAAACTCCTACAAGAAGCTGGCAGCGAAGATGATCATTTGCAGCAAACTAGAGAGGAGGTTTTTTAGAACACTTTCAGGCTGCAAGAGAGACTCAAGAAGATATATGATCGAAAGGCAAAGGCAGACAAGTTTCAAATAGAAGACATCGTGCTGAAATGGGATGTGAGAAACGAAGATAAAGGTAAGCATGGAAAGTTTGAGGATCTTTGGAAAGGACCTTTCAAAATTGTTGCATATTAGGGCCAAAATGCTTTCCTCTTGAAAGAAATGAATGGAGAAGATTGTCCAAGTGGGTCAGTTAACGGTCGGCTGCTCAAACGATATTATTTCTGAAATGTTTTCTACTGTCATATGTATCATTGTACATACCGGTTTATTTTATTTCATTGCAAGTGTGTACTTTCATCATTCATTCAGTTTGGGACCCGAGGTGAAGGATATAAAACTGAGGTTTGATTTCAGTTTTGGTTTGGATTGTTTGAGTCAGGTCTTTCAGTTAATTGCAGTCTTGAAATTGAGTCAGTTTTGAGTCAGATTTCAATCCTGAAATTGAGTCAAGAGATTGGTTTTGTTTTGTTGAAGTTATTGACTCCATAGCCCAATGGACAAAGGCACTGGATGCTTTCCCAGAGATCTGTAGTTCTTGGCACCTCCAAGGAGCTACCATCCCCATTGGAGCCAATGTTAGTGTCGGTATCTTCATCCCTCCGTCAGTGATCAAATTCTCTTGTTGCATTGCATGTTAGGTGTCTCACTCGATCAGTTGCATTCCATTCCATTAGGGTCATGGATCATCTGACGGTAGTAGCTTATTATACATTTTCCCTCATGCTTTTTACCTGCTAGCCCATTTTCATTCATCTAGATCATCTACAGTCAATTTTTGTCTTTAAATCTGTAAAAGTCATTTTTAGGGTTTTAGTTCTCATTAGGTCTAGGGTTTCGTCAATAAAGTCTTGTAAACGCTCAATAAAGGTCAGCAGGCGCATGAGGAGGTCAAATAAAGTTTCAGCAACAATAATTTCCATAATCACATGCTCAGTGATTGATTTTTCCTCAAAACCCTGTTTTGAGGAAAAACAGAGTTTTTATGTTTTTCATGTATAAATTTGATGTAATTTCATTTTTTCCATATGTAATAACTTCAGAGGCAACCCTGGTCACCTTGCCAAGCTTCTGCAACTCCATCACCTGTAAAGCAAACAAAAAGTCAAAGCATTCAATCCATCAAAGGCAAAATAAAGCAAACCGCCCAAAAAGGGTTCATTTTCCATGTTTAAAGAATTCATTTGTATCCAACGGAGAAAGAGTGTGTAATAGAAAGGTCATGTTGAAGCAAAATAGAAAAAATCGCAGCGATTTTGGCATTTTCAGTGGCGCAACGCATTGGTTTTGGAGCGCGACGCATTGAAAGAGCGTGGCACATTGGGCAGCGTTCTGCAGTGTAAAACTTAAACAAGCGCAACGCATTGAGAGGGTGCGACACACTGGGTTTGTGGCGCGACGCACAAGGCCATAAGGCTGATTTTACTCACAACCTCCTCCAAAATTGCAAAATTGCTAAATCCTCACCTTTTCCAAGTAAGTTAACATCCCTCCATGACCAATGAATGGGTTTGTCTTGGTGCTTATGGTGATTTAATGGGAAAAAATTGAAACCCTACCTCCTTGCATTTCTTGTCAAAAACAATTTCATAGGGTTTATAAATTGTATTTCTTGCTGCTAATTCCACTCCTAGCCATTTCTCACTCCCTTACTCCTTCCCTTATTCATTTTCTCCCTCTCTTTTCATTCTCATCTACCCACTCCCTAATCTCCATATCCCTAAACTACTAATCCTAAATCCCTAATCCCACTATCCCAAACCCTAGTTAAATATTCCCAAACCCTAATTGTTGTCCCAAAGCCTAAATATTATTCCCTAAACCCTTCAATTTCCCAAAAAACCTGACAGCAATATTCCCAAAACCCCTCATACACATTCCCTCCACAGTCCCTCATACATTCTTATCTTTGGCAGCAAAAACCTAAAGACACCATAAAATCTCTTCATACGCATCTAAGAAAACTCAAACAAAGATGAGGAGAGTCAAATTCTTCCTATGATAGAGATGAGGAGACAGTCAGTGATTCTTCTAGAGAAATGCATGCACCAAGGAGACCTCACAAGGGTGGTAAACATAACCAAGAGGAGCCTACTTCACTTGCCGAGCTGTTGACCTGTCCTCTTGCTGTCACATGCTTTCAACACCAATCATGTTATCAGTTCTATGAGATGGTAGAGAGAGTCAAGTACCACCATGAGTTGGCCAAATTGTTTGTGCTCCATCTTCATAATGGCCAAGTCACTTTGATAGGTGTGACATTCACCTTGACACGTGAGACTATTTCTCAAGCAACTAGCATTCTAAATGTCGGTGAGCAGTGGAATAAAAGGTAGCTGATTGACAAAGAGCATTATGAGCCTTACATCAAGGCTGGTTATCAAAGACATGTTAGTAGAGTTTTTCCCTTCAAGTATCTGAAGGACAAATATGCTCCCTTGATTAAACCCACAATTAAATATTTCAGCTATGAGGGCCGATTTTCTCGCTTATATGCCTATCACATCAGATTGTTGATGCACTTCACTAGGGTGAGAATGATGAATCTCCCCTATTTTATTTGCCATAAATTTGAGAAGATGACCACCTTAGTGCACAGGAAGCCTCCTCAGTAGCAGTATAACATCATATATCATTTTGCACTAATCAAAATTGTGGTCTTGCATCAGCTTGGTTTACAGAACATCTCATGGGAGGATTTCATTTCACATGAGGTCTTTACAGGTCCTCAAGTACCCCCAGTAGTTTTTCATGAGACCTAAGGGCCTTCACATCAGCAGGAGATTCATGAGACACAAACCACTAGTGTGCCAGTGTTTGTCACCTACCAAAAGGGCACTAGAAGGTTGTTTGCAGCGGTAAAACGAGTACTATCTCCACCCGGGGTGGAAGGGGTCTCATTTCCTCCATCAGCAGAGCAGGTATAGGACAAGGGTAAGTATCCATTACATGATGAGGGGCCTTCGGGACGACAAGAGACAAATTTCATTGTTATTCAGGATGATGACACTGATTTGGGCTCACAAAGCTCAAAGCTTAAAGAGATCATTCAGGAGCAGCAAGACGACATTCATGATTTGTCTCTCAACCTAGAAAGAGCCAAGTGGATAATAAAATATCTAGAGAAAAGAAACAAACAGCTAGAGGATCAGCAAACTATTATGGAGCTACAAAACATACAAGAAAACTGACAAGCTGCCAAGAGGAGGAAAATCAAGCTGACACCACTTGAACAAGAAATTGATGCTGGTCGTGAATCTTGGCTTGAGAGGGAAAATATGCATTTGGAAAAGATGATAGAGAAGTCCAACAAAGAGAAAAATATGTTTAGGCACATGGCCTACCACTACTTGGCAAGAAACAAGGTGTGCAAGGCAAGAATAAGGATTTTGAAGGCCAAGTTGAAGAAAGCATCAAGGAAGCGAAAAGAGAAAGATAGACTCCAGATCTTGGCTGAGGCTATCTTGGCCCAACACAACACTTAATGAAGGACACTCAGCCCAAATTTCAAGAAATTTGGGACACTTTTTGCAATTTTGAAATTTTTGGCCTAAAAAATAGGTTTTTCTACCTGATGCGCCACACCACTTGGTGCGCGCTTTTGTTAGGGACCTCCTTTTGAGGAAAACTTGGAATTTTTGGATTTTTAATGGAATAATATGAATTCCCACAATGGCCAAGAAATTTTGACAGGCTTTGAGCTTCCAAAAAGGTCAAAAACACCTCAAAAATGACCATTCTGCCCCTTTTTGGACACACAGGAAGCAGTGTTGGGAGAACTCAGTTTGTGAGGGGAAAATGGAAGAAAAATTTAGAAATTAAACTTGTTCTGGAAAGTAGACAGATATACCTTTCCAACAAGCCCACTTGGAGCAAATTTAGTGCACGGGAAGGCCTCCAAAATCAGCTACAAAAAGGCACTATGCATAAGAAAACAGTGCAGCGCATAGGAGGAAATTTGCTCATTTTGGCCAAAAAACTCTGTTTTTCGCCTAGTTTCTTCACAGTTTGACTTTTCTCTTTCTAATATTCAAAACCATGATGTAATTTAATGTGAATTGATGGATTTTTATGTAATTATGCTAAAGTTTCACTCATAGAGGTAGATTCATCCATGAAAAGGTAGTTTGCAACTGAATGAATCAGTTCCCTAGTTTTTAGAGGCAAGCTATTCCACTACCTACTTTTTAGTTCTCAGTTTAGACTTTGTTGGAACAACTCCTAAACTTATGAGCTTGACCCCTAAAGGATAGGATCAATTGTTTATTTCCTATATCTACTTGTTTTTCAGTCATGAGCAAAGGTTGGACTTTTGGGAAAGTTTGGAGCTTCATTGTATCCTCATTTCAGCAGTTTGGCAAAGGAATAAACCAGGGTTTGCAGCACTTTATGGGATTCTTGTGGCATCTTGATTTGGTATTGTGTTTCCTTCTGTAATTGTAAGTTTACATGTGTTTTATGTATGTCATCATCTCTTTGCTTCATCTTAACTAAATCAAACAAGGATAAAGGTAGAATTCATTGATTTGCAGTGCTCTACCTAGGGTTTGTTTAGTTATTTATGTTTTCAGCTGTTTGAAGAGGATCACTAAGAATTTCATGCCCTCTTCAACTCCTCCCCAGTATAAAATCTCTCCATCTCACTCAATTTGAAGTACCAAACCATTTTCCTACCTTGCCCCATAGAGATCTCTGCAAAACTGAGCCTCATTCCCCGGACCCAAATCTGCCTTTCACATTTGAGCCAACAAAACATCATCAAATTCAATCAAACTCTTCTGCACACATACCTATCCTAAAATAAGTATTCACATCAGTCATCTCAAGCCTCATTGATCATATTTTGCTGAGATTGACAAGGAGAGAGCCCTCTCCCGACCTGGTAGGGCTAGCTACCAGGTTAAGTGTGGTTTGATGTTATCCTAGGTCCTACCTTTCTCAGCCTGATGTAGATTTAGGCCCTAACACCTCTCATCTACAAGGATTCTTTTTCTTATTTCTGTTGTTTGTGACCATTCTTATTCATCTCCTTCCATGTGTTCACCAATGCCTTCCTTCACACTTCACTTCATCGATCACCACTCTTCCCATTAACCCTCAATTGTTTTTGGTTATTGCTTCCCTTCTCCTAACCATATTCCAGGATGAAGGGGATAGGGATGGGCATTGTCCTCACCCATGTTACCCATTTCAAAAATTTTATGTTTGTTAGCGCATATCGTTCCTTGGGTTAGATAGTATTCAAGTAAATTACCACTCTTCTTGTTTCTACTCTCTTTGACCATTCTTGTTCATCTCCTTTCGCATGTTATCCAATGCCTTCCTTTACACTTCACTTCTTCGATCACAACTCTTCTTGTTGACCCTCATCTATTTTTGGTCGCCACTTCCCTTATCCCGACCATTTTCCATGAGGAAGGGGATAGGAATAGGAACTGTCCTCACCCATGTTATCCATTCCAAACATTTTATGGTTGTTAACGTAGGTTGGTCCTTAGGTTAGGTGGTATTCAAGGAAATTAAATGAGGCTGGTATGGGCCTATTCATGACACACCATAAGCAACCAAACAAGCACATAATAGGTACTCCAATAGGCACGCAGTAGATTTCCCCTCAAAGCTTTGGATTCGTAAGTCCCTCCCTTCAGTAGGTCTTCAATTTATTTTCACATAAGTTTACATATGTCCATGATTCACATAGTTTTACTTACATAGATAAAGTTTTGTAAAAAAGGATTGTTACACCTAGTTTGCATCAACAAAGCCATGTATGTCCAAGACTTTATCCAAACTTGGTCTTCCCCAGTAGCACAATCCATCGTCAATAGTTCCACACAAATACCTAAAAAACCCTCTTTATTGTTGTCTAATGCTCCTTCCCTAGTTTTGATATATACCTGCTTAATACTCCCATTACATGCACAATCTTCGTTCTACTATAGGCTATTGCATACATCAAGCTTCCAATCACAATAGAATATGGAACATGGGACATGTCCTCTTCTTCTTTATTCTTGGGACACTAATATGTACATAACTTTACACCTACAGGAATAGGCATCTTTTCTAGTTTACATTCTTTCATATTAAATCAATGGAATATTGTCTCTACATACTTCCTCTAACTTAACTAGAGTTTCATGATTGCCCAATCTCTTTTAATTTCCATGCCCAAGATAAAGTTTGAAGCACCAATGTCCTTCATGTCAAATTTAGAGGACAACTTAGTTTTCACTTCCTGGATGATCTCCCTGTCATTTCCAATCAACAACATATCATCCACATACAAGACCAAATAAATAACACGATCACCAACTCATTTGAGATATACACAATGATTTACTTTTCTCCTTGTGAATCCAAGTCCTAATATATAAGCATTAAAATTTTGGCACCACATCCTTGGCAATTACTTCAACACATACAGGGACTTTTTTGGCCTGCATACTAGCTCTTCCTTTCCTTTCATAGCAAAGCATTATGGCTACTTCATGTAGATTTCATCTTCCATATCCCCATGTAGGAATGTTGTCTTCATGTCCATATTTTCTACTTAAAGATCATAAGAAATGACAATAGATAAAATAAATCTAATAGAAGTTAACTTGGCAAAAGGAGAAAAAATATCACTAAATTCAATTGCCTCTACCTAGGAAGAACCCTTTGTTACTAACTAATATTTGTATTTCTCTACTCTACCTTTTGCATTCAAATTATTCTTAAACACCTATTTTCTTCTAATGGGATTTATTGTAGCTAGCAACTCCACTATACCCCAAGCCTTATTCTTGTCCAAGGCTACCATTTCTTCAACCATGGCCTTTTTCCAGAGTTTTCAGCCATCCTTTGAATCCACTACCTCCCTAACTATTATAGGATCATCATCAATAATAGACAAAGCAAAACTTGAATGGAAATAAGGTCGAATATACCTTTTTGGATTCCTTATTTCATGAACTGATATCCTCAGTTATGTAATCAGTAGTTCTTCTTCTTTTCATTCCTTTTTTTCTATAGAGTATGATTCATCATCCTTAAATTCAAACTCTATCTTTCATGGTTCTTTCTCCCTTGGTAGGACTTCCTGTTGGAAAACATCTTTGACTTCTCTAAATATCACATCTCAACTATACACAACCTTCTTGGTTTTTGAATTCCAAATATTATAAAGTTTCATACCATCTTTATATCCAATAAAGATACACTTTTAAGCATTCTTATCCAACTTAAACCTATTCTCCTTTGGAATGTGTGCATAAGCATCATAGCTAAACGCCCTAAGATGTTTAAGACAAGAAATATATTACCAAAGCTTTGGTAAAATATTTCTCGACCAAAGCTTTGAACTCACAAAACTTTGTGAAGGTTTGGTCCTTCCTCTACATGAAATAAATCCAGCATTCACGAGAATAATCATCAATGAAAATCACATAATACCTTTGCTTCGCTATGGATGTCGTCAAGAATGGTCCACACAAATTAGTATGAGCTCGCTCTAAGATAGCCTTCGCTCGACTGTCTTGATCATGAAATGAAGACTTCGTGTACTTTCCTAAGGTACAACCTTTGCATGTGTCAACTTGCTCAGTTTACCTTTGGGAAGTCCTGTAGATATCAGTTGCATTATCTTCAAAGCCCCATGATGCAAATGGCCTAACCGCCTGTGCCACAACTTGCCAATGTCTTCGCTTTGCACCAATTCTTCTTTTGTACTCAATGCTACACAATCATCTACCTCTAGTTTATAGAGATTCTTCACCCGAATCCTTATCCTCTTGGTCTGATCGTGGCTATGTGTCTTAAGAACACCTTTCCTTTACTAAAGACAACATCGTAGCCTTTGTCCTCCAACATCGAGACGGATACCAAGTTCTTCTTTAGTCCAGGCACATACATCACATCTGTCAAGGTGATAGGAGGTCCATGCTCCCTCTAAAAAGAAACCATGCCCACTCCTAAAATACTATACCTTCATCGTCACCCATATCTATGCGCATCTTGAGGTCTTTCTCCTCCCAGGCACTAAATAAACTTTTATCACCAGTCATCTGGAATGAGGCACCACTGTCAAGATACCAAACACAACCCATCATCTATGACACCATGCATGCGATGAGAGTAAATTCCATTTCGAATTGAGAGGCTAATGCCTCACCTTCAGATCCATCCGAGGATCCCTTCTTGGACTTCTTCGATGGGAAATTAGTCGCATAATGTCCCATCTCGTGACAATTAAAGCATCTCACTTTAGACTTGTCACCCTTCTTCCCTCCATGAGAAGAATTCGATTTGGAATGGGAAGCCTTCCCCTTTCCTTTCCTTGCCTTACCTGCTAAGGCCAGATTTTCTTCATCATCATCCTTAGATGAAGAACCATCTCGTGTGCTCCTCCTGATCTCCTCCTGCATCAGATCCAACCACATTCGTTCCCAATTCAACATTTTCTCCCTTCCATTCACAGAGTCTTGTTAGTTATTCCAGCTCTTTGGAAGGCCAAGGAAAGTGAGGCTCACCATATCATCATCAGCAGTAGTTATTCCCACACTACTAAGCTCATCTTTGCAAGTGGTGAGCTTGTTCAGATATGTGGAAATAGGATCTCCCTTCTCCATCTTGATTCTTCGAATCTTATCCTTGAGCGCCAATTTCCTCTGGTCACTATTGTTCTAGTAGAGGTCCTTCAATGTCTTCCACATTGAAAATGGAGTATCCTTCCCATGGAGACTTGAGATAATATGGTCTCGAACTCCCTTAAGGATGATCCGTCTCGCCTTCACCACACACTTCTTCCACTTAGCCAACTCTTGTGCATTAGTTGAAGCTAGCTTTGGGATTTCTTGATCAATGAAATCCTTCAAGCCATTGTCACATAATACAACCTCCACTCTATCTTTCCATGCTATGTAATTCGAGCTACCTTCCAAGGCATACTCAAGTCTCAAGCCATAGAATGACATTGGCCAACCTTGAAGTATGATAAGAATTCGATTTGCGCCTCCAACCCCGAACTTCAAACTTCGAATTCTCTTCTTAGTACACTGTTCACAGCATCGATAAACTTGGCTCTGATACCATGTAGAATTTCTCAAATTCTCTATAAATCTCGCTCTAAGATCTATGTATAAAATATAATTCTAGGTTAATCCGATAATGCAATATAAACAAAGAAAAATATTATAACCTACTTCTACTATCAATTTTCTTTGCGAAAGCTTAAAGATTGAGCTAAACACATATAACCAAAAGAAGAAGAATCAATGCACAATACACATGAAAATAGTTTGGGGAAAGCCTCAGCTAAAAACCCCACTATTTGTATTATCATACAAGGTGGAAATACATAGGAATTATATAAAGCCTTAGCTCTCACAGCTAGCCAGCTCTTATTACAATCCTCATAGATGCTCATAGGCAATCCTGGCTTCTCACAAGCCTTCCTCTCTGCCCTCCAAGCTCCTATTTCCTTGCGTTGTTCCTAGTGGATGACTCTCATCTCACCAAGTGGAACACTGCTCTCACACACTGTCAGAACTACGCAATCCTCAAGGAAAAAAAGAATTCCTTCTGCATGCATGAGTTTTCTTTATAAGAAAACACATGCAACTGATAGTACATTGTCCTTAACTTTACTCTTAACTGATAGTACATTGTCCTTGACTTTACTCTTAACTGGGTCTTTCTCAGAATAGGCATGCATGAGTTTCTAATGAGAGAATATTCAGTTAACTAGAGTACATTGGTTGAGTGCATGCATGCATCAACTGACTGTTAACTCTCTATTAGTTCCTAAAATAGTTTGGAACTAATTTAACTGGACTTAACTCAGTAAACTGAGTTAACTAATTACAACTCAAATATAACTCAAGCTTATCTCCTTAATTTAAGGGATAACTCTTGCATGAATTCAGAAAGAGTTCTAACTTGAATTTCTCCAACTAATTAAGTCAAAATAACTTAATTAATTATTTTCCAGGTAGCTGTTAAGACTAAATTTGATTTTAATTCACAATTTAATTCAAGGACAAATTACATTGGAATATTCTTGTTGCCACATTTCAACAAATGATTTGTTAATATCAAAATCTGAAATTGAAAATGTGCCTAGATTATAGAGTAGAATTATTTGCCTAATGGGATAATACCTCTAGAAAATCATTGAAGAGTTTTGGTAAATCTCTTAATGCACCAACAATTTTCATATTTTGGTTACCAGCTGCTCTGGGAATGGCCTCCAACACCTAGTGGCCCTACGCTTCAAAAATATTCAAGTGACCAAAAACACATGTATATGACCTCTTCTGCCTCTGCAACCTACTCCAATAAGTTCCTAACATGCCAATTAGCCAAAAATGACTATTCATTTTCAAAATTTGGCTAAGAATTGCCTCAATTATGGCAAAACCAGTTTTTCCTCGAAAACCTCTGCTAAATCTGGAGAGACTCCAGTTAAGTCTGCCAAGTTTGGTGGTGGTTCCGGATTTAGTGGATCCTCCAAAATTTCCACCAACTTAATCCATCATTAACGGAGAGTTAATTAGTATTTAATCATAATTATGGGCACTAAACGCGCTTAGTATTGGCCCTCGATCACATGTTTGAGGTCGCATGGAGAGGGGGTTGGCTCCCTCCTCTCCACTAGCGGCTAACATTTAAGGCTTTAAAAACAATTCGCACACCCTCCTTATAATGCACCCTGCTGTGGCTTAACGATATTGCTTTGGAGTGGGGCGGGGGAGGTCGTGGGTTCCATTCCCCCTCCCTCAGCTCCTCATAAATTTTGCCATCCGAAACTTTGATATGCGCCATTGAAAATATACATGTGCCTTCAGACTTACACGAATATGGATTTAAATTGGGACTTTGGTTTAATATTTAATATTAAATTAATATATAATAATATATATATATATATATATATATATATATATATAATATAATAATAATATATAATTAATAATATATATATAATTAAAAATTATATAATATAAATAGAAATTATATATAAAATATATATATAATGTTTAATTAAATAAATAAATAAAACCAAATTCCACCTTAGAGGCCAATTAGACAATTGCCCTTGCACACAATCACACTAGGGAATCTGAAGATGGCACTTGTCATAGTGTCACTGGCTGAAACTGGAGAATATTCTCTGCACACTGACTAGGCATCTAGTCAATCCTAGTCAAACTTTGACTTTGACTTTTTTAAAGCCAAACTTTTATAAGCTCTAACTTTTGCATATGGTGTCAGTTTTTTGAACCGTTCACGACGTTGGAATCCTGGCGATGAAATCTATCCGGTTGTTCAAGTCTGAATCAATTCTGAGCACTTCCATTTTTTTAGCTAAAATACTGATCCCTAATCATTCCTCCCCACTAGAAGCCTTTTGGACCCCAAAAGCTCTCTTGATCATTGATTATGTTGATAAAGGGGAATGTTCCCTCATCCTTCCAGTCTTTATCCATTGAAATTTTCCTAATTTCATCATTTGGAGCTTTTCATAAAAAGTCAAATTTTTCCTTGATTCCGACGACCATCTATCACTGTCTTTGACACCGTCATGCTGCAATATTTCTGAATTTGCAGAACATCAATCTAATTTTGCAAGAAACATCTTGTTCCTACCTTTGTCTACAATCAAAGGAAACTTGGAATCTTTCTCACCTTGCACCTTGTCTTTATGGTGATTTTTAGTTGCTTTTGCCTTGTACTTGAGTTGACTCTTGCCCAAGTTTCTTCGCCATTGTAATGTGCCTTTTGGAAACCAGCAATGAACATTTGTGAAACCCATGCCTTCTTTGCTAAGCTACTTTTTCTTCTTCTCTTTGACCTTTGCAACTTCTTGCATTGGCACCTTGTTTTCAACACTGCTCAATGCCAAAGTTGCTTGTTGCAAATGTTTTTCACCTTCTTTCAAAGGCAACCTATTATCATTCTAAAACAACTTATTACAAATATAAGCATCTTTATGAAAAGTACGATTCAAAACATCTCTTTGTCAAGTTCTGACTTGCATTCACTAGCCTCTTCATTTTCCCTGCATTAATTAAGGAAATGTTCAGTTTCTTGCGATGAACTCTCATAATATACTTCACCCCATCTTTAAGCAAATGATATTTGTGTTCATAGCGATGAAACAACACTTTCCTGTCATACAAATATGGACTTCCCGATATAATTCCAGAAATTTCAAGTGGAACCATGTCTAACTTGACTTCATCAACAAAGTTTGCAGTAATAGAAAATATAAAAATGCATTTCCTTAAAACTTGTAAATTGGCATCCTTAACTATGCAACCCAAAGGGTATGGTTTATGATGTGGTATGGTTTCAAGTTTAAGCTCTTTAACTAAGTCTTCTAAAATCAAGTTTTCTTGTGATCCACTATCAAAGAGTGCATCAATCTTGGTATGATTTGACATTACTCTAACAGTGAACAACTCTTCCCTTTTGTCTTCATTTGGAGTGTTGTTGTGACTATTTTAGGAACTAGTACTTTCAACATGTTGACCTTTCAAACCCATAGCTGTAATTTTTGTCTCATCTCCTGAATCTAACCCTAAGTATTTTTCAGCTATAGCAACAGTTTTTCCCTTCTCTTTAGCTTTGAATCTATCTAGTTTTAATTCTGGATGAAGTTGCCAATAGTGGTCTTCATCATGGCCAGTCTTTGAACAATTTTTGCATGTGAGTTTTTCCTTCTCGTTTTTGATACTTGCATTCTTCTTTCCCTTCCATTTTCCTCCCTTCTCTTTTCCCTTACCCTCACTTTGACCTTTCTCCTCTATGTTTTGTTTTCCCCTTGCCTCAAGATGCGTGGCTTGCACACATACTTCATCGAAGTTCTTGGGTTAAACGTAAGGATAGTATGCTGCAAATAGGAATGTAAACCTCCAATATATTTCAAGAGTGTGCCTTGTGAATTCAAGTTTACTCCCAATAATAAAGCCCTCTTCCTAAACTCCTGAGTGTAGTCTTGGACAGTTTGGCCTTTTAGTTGCCTAAAGTTTTGCCAACTCATGATTGCTTTTTCCATATAGGCTAATGGATGAAATTGTTGTTTAATGGAAGAAATGAATTCAACCCAAGAAATGGAAATCTTACCATGGATTCACATTTCCTCTTGTGTCTTTGCCTCCCACCAAACTAATGTTGCTCCTCCTAGCCTTAGCGAAGCCAACTGGATCTTTGTGTCATCTTCTTGAAGGTTCTGAATTCTATAGTATACCTCCAACTGTCAAATCCAATTATCCAACTTTTTTGCATTCACTTCTCCATTGTACATGGGAAGTTCGAATTTTATGTCCAATTTCAGTAATGGAGTTTTTTGTTTTGGGGTTTTGGAATGAGTATGGGCAGTTGCAGTGGTGGTAGTGGAAGATGATGTTGTGTGAGATGGTGAAGATGGTGAGGATGGTGGAGATGGACATGGCTTTCCACCATTCCCTTTGTAATCCTTCTTCTCATCTTTTTTGTCCTTTGAGATTCCTTCTCCATGTGGAGGTTTAGAACTCTCTCCAACCATTCTAGTGTTCCTCTCTTCATAGAGGACTTTAAACATCTCAGTCAAAGTGTAGAAAGCTTTCTTGAATTCCTCCTCTCTTGAAGAGGGACCTTCATGCTCTCTTTCTCCAGACATATTGGATATGGATTCAGACTCATAAACTTGTACTAATTGTACCTCTTCAATCACTTCAGCCTCTTCTGCAATTTGTGCCTCTTCCATCTCAACTGATGGACATGGAACTTGAGGTGATTCAGGTGCTATCTTGAGTGGTCCTTTGGGTGAGGATGATGCTTTCTCAACCTTCTTCCTTCTTGTACTAATCTTAGGACTAGCTATCAGTAGCTTCCCTTCACCTGTCTACAACTTCAACATTGTAATCATAACAACAATTGCAATTATTAAACCCTTCAAAAAAATCAAGCAAGAAACCTTGTGCTCTGATACCACCTAATCTGAAATTGATTTCTAGTTAATGATGTGCTAGTCTCATTTCTAGATATAAAATTTTCTTTGCTTTGGTTTGCTTATCCATAAAGAGTTTATCCATGAGCATGTGATTGTTAATTCATCTAACTTGGTGAAATTTAGTGTTTTACATGAACTTAAAAGCATGAATTTAAATGGCTGAACAACAACATATAAAAACACAACAAGCACAAATAGCATAACTCAATACACAATTTTTTGTTCAAGGAGTTCACCCCTCTTGGGCTACATCTCCTTGGTCTAGCTTCATAGTTTGAGCCTTCATATTAGCTTCAATAGTGATCATTTTTTTTTTACATACATCCAATGCTCTTGGAACCTATTCCAAAGAGTTTAAAACATTCAAATCTATTAGAAATTACTATTTGTTTACTCAATTTGGTTACCAGCTGCTCTGGGAATGGCCTCCAACACCTAGTGGCCCTGGGCTGCAAAAATCTTCAAGTGGCCAAAAACACATGTAGATGACCTCTTCTACCTCTGCAACTTGCTCCAATAAGTTCCTAGCATGTCAATAAGCCAAAAATGACTATTCATTTTCGAAATTTGGTTGAGAATTGCCTCAGTTATGGCAAAACCAATTTTTCCTATAAAACCTCCACTAAATCTAGAGAGACTCCAGTTAAGTCTGCCAAGTTTGGTGGCGGTTCCAGATTTAGTGGCTCCTCCAAAATTTCCACCAACTTAATCCATCATTAACGGAGAGTTAATTAGTAGTTAATCATAATTATGGGCACTAAATGCGCTTAGTGTTGGCCCTTGGTCACATGTTTGAGGTTGCATGGAGAGGGGGCTGGCTCCCTCTTCTCCTTTAGCGGCTAACATTTAAGGCTTTAAAAACAATTTGTGCACCCTCTTTGTAATGTGCCTTGTTGTGGCTTAATGGTATTGCTTTGGAGTGGGGTGGGGAAGGTTGTGGGTTCCATTCCCCTTTGCTTTGCTTCTCATAAATTTTGTCGTTCGAAACTTTGATATGCGCCATAGAAAATATACATGTGCCTGCGGACTTTGGTTTAATATTTAATATTTAAATTAATACTATATATATATATATATACATATATATATATTATATATATATTAATATATAATTTTAAAATTATATAATATAACATAAAAATTATATATAATAATATTTAATTAAATAAATAAAATCAAATCAAATTCCACCTTAGAAGCCAATTAGGCAATTTCCCTTGCACACAACCACACTAGCGAATCTAAATATGACACTTGTCACAGTGTCACTCGCTGAAACTGGAGAATATACTCTGCATGCTAACTGGGCATCCAATGAACCCTAATCAAACTTTGACTTTGACTTTTTTTAACCAAACTTTCAGAAGCTCTAACTTTTGCATACAATGTCGATTTTTTTAACTGTTCGCAGCATTAGAATCCTTGCGACGAACTCTATCCAGTCATTTAGTTTTGAAGCAATTCTGAGTGCTTTAATTTTTTTAGCTAAAATATTGATCCTTGATCACAAAGCCTCCTAGACGTTGTCGTGCCCATATCACGGGAGCATCCGGGGGTCAAGTGGTCTAAAATCTCAGTGAGACCCAGGGGCTGATTGGTAGAAAGGTTGGGATGGTTCCTGAGGGTCCTAATGTTGATGTTGAAGGTTTGTATGGTGTGTTTCAGTCAGTTCCACTTCCTTAACATGAATTAGGAGGTCAAATCATATCATAGTGGCCTCTTGTCACATGTTTACCCCGATTGGCCGGTTACTTGGGTAGATGTGGAAGGAGGGTGTTACACTTCGAACTAGCAACATTAACAACAACTTCAACCCAGTAGCAACTTCGACCAAGCAGAAGTAGTAGCAGCAACTTTGAACAAACTTGAAAAACTTCGATCTCCCTTAATACAACTCAGAACTGAGTGAGAGTTATCCCAAAATTTCGATCTTGAGGTCTTCTATATTCCTCTAGAAACTCACACTTCTTTCTAACTCTTCTTCTAGCCCTTTACCAATTTCACACTTTTCCAGCTTCCAGCTTCAGAGATCGAACTATGTGTGTGAGAGTGAGATGCTTCAAATGAATTTGAATTGCCTTGTATATATAGCCTTCCGGGGAGGTCCAATTACTCTTCTTGAGCCAAACTTTATCTTCTTGAGGCCGACTTGGTGTGAAGGAGACTAAATTCATTTTTTACTAAAAAATAATTCTTTTTACATGATTCTAAAGCCCAAGAAGGGTATCTTTTAATGTACAATAACTATAATGAATCAGATTAAATCCTAGAAGTCATCAATGGGGACTTTGACCTAAAACATGATGACCCAAGCATGAAACCCATGCTTTAATAAGTCATAGAAATAATACAAATATTTTCTTCATTCTTTTGATAAGTACATCTCAAATACATTTATGAAGAGTGAACCTAGTTACAAATTTCAACAACATTCAATCAATAGGATTTCTTAAACACCATCAACATAATGTCGCGTCTTGAAACCAATTGTGGTACTGACCAAGGTTTGGTATGCTCCAAGAGCTAGAAAAAATATAAGTTCCCTCTTGAATTTATTTTTGTTAGCCATATTCTAAAGCATAATATTCAATACTTTGTTAACAACATATACTTAACCATTGGTTTGAGGATAGTATGTCATTAAATGTTCCTAACAAAAACCTAAATTGGTAACTAATTCCATCATCGACTTGGTTTGGAAACAAGATATGTGATTAGTCATAATTTCTCCAAGCACAACAAATTTCATTATAACATGTTTTAATACAAATAATGTCATTATCTAACCATCATTAACAAAGGTTGAAGTAGTCAACAACCATAATGATGTACTTATGAAAATCTCTAGAAGTAGTCTAACACTCCATAAAATCCTCACCCCATTTTGAAAAAGGGTCAACAATAACTATAAGATGAAAAGGAGCAAGGGGCATATGCATCTTATTAGTATAAACTTAACAAAGGTATCATGCAAAAAAGATTTCATGGGTGTTTTCCTCCTATAAATATGACCACCACATATTCTACTATGACATGATTGAATATAAACAATGTTGTAAGCATGTCTTTCAGATTAATCACATTAGTATTATTTGGTTGATGTTTCGAACCAGCTAATGTGGTTCATCCTCAGGTCAAAGGTGAAAAAATCCATAGATCCTAATGAATAAATAGCAAGGATGCATCAGAGTCCAGAATTAGTCATTAGAAACTACCTGTTAGGAAATTAGTTACTTAATTAATAAATTAATATATTTTTTTAATTTTAAATTCCAATCAAAAGATAGTTGTTATAAAATTAGCCATAGGGATGCATCAGTGATTCCAGTGTTCACTCGTGTTAACGGCTAATTTTATAACAACTTGATTGGAATTTAAAATTAAAAAATATATTAATTTATTAATTAAATAACTAATTTCCTAACGGCTAATTCTGGGCTCTAATGCATCCTTGCTATTTATTCATTAGGATCTATGGAATTTTTCACCTTTGTCCTAAGGATGAACCACATTAGCTAGTTCAAAATGCCAACCAAATAATACTGATGTGATTAATCTGAAAGACATGCTTACTAAATTATGGATCACAAAAGCCTAAGATCTAACAAACAATGTTGTTATCTAACCATCATTAACAAAGGTTGAAGTAGTCAACAACCACAATGATGTACTTATGAAAATATCTAGAAGTATTCTAACACTCTATAAAATGCACACCCCATTTTGAAAAGGGGTCAACAATAACTATAGGGTGAAAAGGAGCAAGGTGTACCTTCATCATCATAGTACAAAGTTAACAAGGATGACACTTTTTTAACACTTCCATGAAGTTATTGAAGATTGAAGGCCAAAAGTATCATGCACACAAGGTTTCATTGATGTTCCCCCCCTCGAAATATGACCACCACATACTCTACTATGACAATATTCTAGAACCTGGTCATGTTCTTTATGATTCAAACATTGATGCAATATAAATTCAACCCATTGTTAATTTAAAGTGTCAATAATAATGAGGTATCTTGTGGCATGATGAAAAATATGTCAAAATTCATTGAGATGAAGTTGAGGATATAATTGTTGAGACTAGACATACACAAGAATGTATCCACTCCAGGGATTAATGGAAGAAATAAGGAACAAATGTTCATTCAAGAAGGAGTCATTCACAACTGATCCCTCATTGTTTTGGGGAAACTCTAACATAATCTTAACAAAAGTCAAGCATTTCTTCAATTCATACATCACAATTTCCAAGTCAATATCATGTAATATGATATTCCTTTTAGTGTACTTTCCCTCTATAATCCATGAGGTCACTTTGTGTTGCATGGGATTGGAATATGCAATGATTTTTGTATGTATAAGAAGTATGTAGTGTTTAGGTCACTCAATAACATACACAATTATTGATAGGGATCGAATTATGTACTTAGTATTGTGTAATTGGATATTAATGAGATGATTTGATTGATTGAGAGTGCGATGTATATTAGTTTAGTTATGGTTTTGATAATTTCACACATGTCTAACGATTTACTAAAACATTTCTCAAGCAAGTCAACTTTCAAGGGGATTTCTCACCAACATCCACATGATAGAAAAGGGGGATTATGTCCCCTCTTCAATATCTAAGGCATGCCAATTCTTCAATAACCTATGGAACCAAATCTAGCACCATCTCAATTTGAACCCATGATTGAGGAATATCAAGATAGAACGAGACTTGATCCTTAAAACATAAGCCCTTGATTATAGGGATCTTGAGGACAAAAGCCCTTCAATCAAGGGCTTCTTGAAGTGCTTATTAATGTAGCATTTTTTTGCATAAATAACATCTAGGGTTATGCTTAGCTTAGCCTTTCTATTTTGAGAATTGAGAACCATAACATGAGCTAGTGAATTTGAACTTTTAGAGGTTTAATTGTTATCATGGATTGGTAACTTAATATAAAAATTTTACTTTTAGACATCTTTTTATTGGTAGTCTTTATAGATTCCCTGTAGGATCCTTGGGTAGGGATCACTCAAGGTTGAATAAGGAACCTTTGTGTGCTATTATAATTCCCTTCTTTCAACAGTGTTTAGTTTATTTTGTTTCTATTTTGCATTATGCATTATTTAATTCAAGTATCATTCACTTCCTATAGTAGTTCCCAACATATAATTTCAAGTACAATTAACGGTTTCATGTCATTGATGAGGAGGTATTGTTGACCCTATTTTTGCATTAGTTCTTCTTCAGATTCATAGTAGATTAGCTTAAGTAGAAATAATTCTATTTTATAATACTTTGAATCAACTTTATAGTAGATCAATTGAAGTATCTTTAGTTTTATTTGAAAGTATTTTTCTTTTATCCTTCTAGTGCAACAACATAGTTAGATTTGCTTTTCGTTTGCAGCACTTTATTTAAGCTCTAATTAATTTCAAGTTAAGTAGGATTAGTCTCTTGATTATCAGGTTCTTTTAGTTATGTTTTGCAACTCCTTCAATTTAGTCATTTTGTAGCATGTTAGTCTCCACTTTCATTTTATTCGTTATCTTTATATTTCAACATTCTTGTTGATTAAGTAGCCCTTGCATTCATAGGGTCAAAGTTTCCCCTTTCTAAGAAGATGGGTGTATTCATGTATTTATACACATGGTGCACAATACCTCATCAAAGTAGTATGTCCCTAGGTTTACAATATAAAGTTTCAAATGGGGACTTTAACATCCTTGTGGCAATTCTTTGGCTTCTCACTTGAAAACTACCAAATATTAGTAACCAAACCTAGAAACAACCAAGAGCTCCCTCATGGAGTCACCTATGGGGGGTTTCATACATAAAAGTGAAAAATTGTTTCCAAGCTAATTGTTAGAGGTAGGAATAGATAATGAAGGCTGAGGGGACAAGAATATAACCAACTAAAATATCCTCTAAAATGTATGATAACTATAAAGACATTACACACTTAATCTAATGATCTAAATATCATTGAAACAACATTTTTTGGGGGGAAATAGTGACAACCAATTTATTCCAATTGAAAATTAAATAAAACATACTCTATATTAGATTAGGAGAGAGATTTCAATAGGTGAGTTTTATTTCTCTCCTTGTAAGGGTCCTTTTAACCGCCATTTATTCTCAAACTCAACCTTTGGTAAAGTTGGTTAGCATTCCACCTTCTGACTAGTTACTTTGGAGGATAGATGAATTGTAAGAGGGAAAGTAAACAATAAATAAGTGAGTGGAGGCAATGGACTCTTAACCCTTTGGCTCTATTTCTCTACCATAACCATACTATAAAGTCCTTTTCTTTCTAAATGCTTAGCCATGGTTTCTATCTATAAGAAAAACTAGATCACAAATCTAAACTAGTTCCCATGTGAATGCTCCTCCTTTATTCATGGGAAACCATGTGATTTCTTAGACTCAAAGGAGGCCCAAAGGACCAAGTCTTAATGAGATGAGAGGATTAGGCCAATTGAACACAACCATTTTGCTACTTTAGGATGTCCTTGTGAATTTATGAATTATGAAATTTATCTTTTTTAGTGCAATTGGCATCAGTATTGAGGGATATGTTGTGTGATATTGGAGTTAGTAAACTTAGGATTTGAATTTTCTTTGTGATGCGTAATAAACTCGTAGACAATGTAATCCTTTACATTATAGACACACACAAACACACATCATATCTTATGGAAAACCTTAGGAACTTCCCCTCTTTCCAAGGATGGTACCCAAGGTAAGTCTTATATTCTTCAAGGCAAAAGGTCATATTAACAATGTGACTCAAAATTCATCACAATAATATACTCATTAACATCCCACCATATCACTTGTAGGAATTGGACTTGGATGGGGAGGATAATGCTCCTACTCTCCACCAATGAGGGTAGACCTAAATGGCACAATTCACTATGTTATATATGTGTGTTATATGTGGATTTTCCATATTTTCAAGTATGGCCACATAAATGTCACAATGAGTAAATTTAGGGTGATAAGAGATGTAGAAATTAATATAAATTTGCTATTATTGATGAATTTGAACTGAAATCAAGAGATTACAAATTTCCTCTACTATTTTGCAGTATGGAAATCACAATTTAGAAACACATGCAATGACATGCAACCATTAAAAAACCACAAGAACACAATGATTTACAGGGGAACCCAACTGGGAAAAACCCCTCTGCCGCTTTGCATTAATTCAGATGAAAAGAGAAAAAAATACAATGTCTTGCTTCAACTCTGAAGCACACCCTACACTGCAATCTTGTTCTCTTCTTTGTGACCTGCTCTAGCCAACACTTAGCCAATTCAAGCCTCAAACAAACTCCTATTTCCTTGCCCAATCTTGGAGGAAATTAGACCCTAAAAGATAGGAATTTCCTCCTATTTTCTTCCACAATTTCCAAGGAATGATTCACGTTCTTAGTGCAAAAGCATTTTACACTCAACAATATACAAATATAAATACAAAAATGCCTTTTCCTCCACCTCAACTAGGAAATTTGAATTCCATGCATGATTGTGTCTATTTTTAGCTGATTGACTAGTTAACTGGGAGCTCAGTGAGTTAACAACAATCTTAACTACTTAATTGACCTTCAACTGAAATTCACTGAGTCAAACTGAAATTCACTAAACTAGATTGATAAATTTTAGAAATCACTACATGTACAAGTCTACTTCTAGCCTATAAATCAAATTTACTGAGTAAACAAGTAGACAATGCCATGTCACACAAGTTAACTGCCATCCAAGTCATCCTGCTGATGTGGAAAATTGAATTACTAAATTTGAATAAGGCAGAAGTCAAATTTAACCTTTCTTGCTACAATTTCTAACAAGAGATATGCATATGTACAATCAATTACCATTTCTTAAATAAGATTATTATGAAGGTATCTCACTCCTCATGTTGATGACCCTTTAGACACTAAATGGATCGATGTTTTCACTTGAAATTGACTTAGAGTTCGACTATCACCAAATTTTCATTGACCCTAGGAATAGTTAGAAAGAACTCAAAGTTATGGATTGGTTATGCTAGTGGTTGGTGATGACTATTTTCTTAACTAATTCCATGTAACATTCATGCACATTATGGAAGTTATTTTGTAACCATTCACAAGTAATTTTATTGTGGTTTTTCTTGAAAATATGTTGATTTTTATTAGGAAATGGAAAAACCACCCTGAAAATGTTGTTATGGTTCTAAATATGTTGCAATACCACAAGCTCTTTGTAACCTTGGAGAGATGTGGGTTCACTATGAAAAGTATATTGCACTTGGTTTCATAGTGGATGACATAGGCGTGCACAAGGATCCAAGGAAGGTTCAAGTTCTCCATGACTAACATATCCTGATCAATCTAATAAAGGTGCAATAGAATATTTAGGTTGGGATTCTCTTACATTGCATACTCTGTCCTCATCCCCTTACATAGAAACACAAAAAAAGTATATCCCAATGGAATATTGATATAACACAACACATTATAGGAATTTTAAGAATTAAAGTGAAAATTATCTCCCTAGTCTTACGACCACGTAATATATATCTTTTCAAATATATGTTGAAATCTCATAGTATGCGCTAGACATTGTCTTCTTTTAATGCATGCACCTTGTGACATATCATTTGAAATTCAATGATTTCTTCAAGAACTATTTGAGCTATGATTGAGAGCTTTATGTAGTCATCCATTTTCTCAAACAATTGTGACATTACATCTCAAGTAAGGGCATTATCATACATTTTGGCCATAATCCTTTTTACTTTGCAGATATAGAGATCAAATTCAAAATTGTGTGCCAGTAGAGGCAGATGGAATACATGCAACAATTAAATTTAATGATCAACCATAACTGCAACTCCCCTTATTCTGTAGTTGATTTTTTTGAGTCAATTACTCATTCATATCTTATAAAATATTTGGGACACTTATGACATCAAACATGGGATTGAAAATATTATGAAATAGATCAAATATTTTCCCATGTTTATGTAGTTTTCCAATGAATATTGTGCCAATATTTTCATACGCATGATAGATTGTTTCACCTTTGAACATCTGTTACAACTAATACGAGCATGACAAAATTGATTGGGAGGCATATTACTCCAAGTGAGGTCATGTTGGTGTCCATAAGGTCCTTCAATGTTGTAGAAGTGTTTTACTAGCCTTGCCTCCATCTTGATGTCAATAAGTATATAAAGGCTTGTGTTGTTTGCACAATAACAAAACAAATAAAACAAAACTAGGGGTTGTACACAAATTTTTCCATACCTTCACATCCATGGGGATCTATCTAGATTCATTTTTTGACAATTTTTTTGAGCACATGACGATGTAATCAAAATGCAACATTTGTTGTGGTTGATTCATTAAAAGATGGTGATCCTTTACCTATTAAGAGGATTCAACATAAGGCATAAGAAAACAATTCTTCACTTACATCTAGGTTAATTTTTCATTGCCTACCTACATTATCAATGACAAAGGCCCTATAGTCATTTCCAGCGTTGAGAAAGCTCTTTGGGGCATACTTGACATAAGCTTTTGTATGTCTATGACCATTCATCATCAAATTGATAGAAAAATAGAGGTTATGAACTTGAATCTTGTGCATTTTCTTTACATGTCCAATAAAATTAGGATGAGAATTTGGCTTTCATACGCCATAATTACAAACACACTCAACGCAATGTGATATGTTGTAGGGCATCCAAACTCTATCTTTTTTATTTTCAGTAGGTGAAGTTCATGACTACATTATTGTAGAAAGAGGTTTATCTTAGAATATGTATATGGGCATGTATGGCTTCACATGCATCAAACCAAGAATAAGTTGTGTTATGAATGTGCTTATATTTTAGTTGCACATACCCAAATGATGACCTAGGTGCATAACATCGATGCCAACATACACAAATTTTCAACGCGAGCACAATATAGCATACACCTCAATGAATGGTTGTGGATGGAAGTTCATTTGTCATAACAAATCTTTACATTTACTTGACACTTGTACACTAATATATTATATGATATATGAAAGAGAGGAATGAAATCCTTTATATTCCCTCAAGTATGTATTATATATGTATCTATCATTGAGTGCAATTGGGTTTGTGTTGGTTGAGGTGGTCGGTGTATAGTTGGATAGATAATTATTAGTCAGTATTGGCTTCATGATGTTTGTATCATTGTTGCACAAACACATTTTGTTAATTAAATTTTTGTAGTTGATATTCTACCTAGATATTTTCACCAATTTAATATGTGTATTTTTATAATTATATCTGTCTCATAAACTTCATTATATGCCTTTCTATACTTGGTTAAATATGTATGTAAGATAACATGCACTACAAAGAAGAATAAACATGTAATGAATTCACTTTTATGACAATGCCTTGCCATAATTTGATGAATTGAATCTACTTCAAATCACCCAAAATTTGGTTGAAATGAAACATGGCAAGACCATAGGCCAATCTACAAATGTAACAAATCCACAAAGAAGGCCTAAGTATGAATTAATGAGGTGTTGTTTGGAAATTTTGTAATATGTTGTCAAATTATACTAGAAAATACACAAAAAAGGGTTGCTAAAAATAGTGCAATTTGTTGTATTTTTATCCCACTTCATTGAAATTGTTATTGCATGTGCATACATATTCTAAACACACTACTATCTTAGGTCATGCCTCCACACAAAAAGAAGTTAACAAAGAAATGTGCTTCATTGAACAAATCTACAATATTCATTGCTAGGTTGATGACATCATGTGGCAAACCTTGGAGAAGTATAAATAATGCCATGACAAGCACAACATCCCAGACAATTATTTAGTTGGGGACAAGGTTTAAATTCATATCAATAAGAAAGATTCAAGGGAGGACATCATAAATTCAAAGCACTATGATATAATCCACACACCACCATCAAGAAATGTAGTGGTAATGTTTTTAAGCTTGATATACCCCCATACCTTTGGATGCATCTTATGTTAAATGTAGCTCCTATGATCTTACAATACTCCAATTTCTTAGAGAAGTACTACACAACTAGAGACTCTAGTTAACATTGACCCGAATTATAGCGCATCAACATATTTTAACCAAAGTATTAGTAAGACATAGTGACAGACACAACACAAAGCTACAAAACCCTTTTAGATTGTTAAAGCATGTCAATGACCTACACATATTAAGCATTTCACACAAGATAAAAAGTGACAAATGATTCCTTATTTATTGGATAACACACTAATTCTTTCATTTTCAATAGAGAATTATAATGCTGCAAGGACTTGTGCTTCTATCTACATTGGAATGAGGTTGGTTACTACCTTAAGGAGACAATTGATATATGCATTTGAGCAATTTTAGTGTGCGTTAGGGCAGTTCAATTTGCAACAGGCCTATATTGAGCAACCAAAATCCAATGCTCATCATTATAGTATTTTCTACAACCTGCATGCACTTTTTATTATGTATGTTGTTGCATAATCTTCTGTGTGCCATTGGTCTTGTGCTAATCCCTATACACATGATACTAAATTAACTGCTAGATCAATACATGATTTGACATGGCACCTGAGCCACAATTTATCAATCCACATCATAGATCTTACAATGTAGAGGATTGACATGCTTTACTAATTATGTGATCAAATTCAACTACATGTACTTCATGTTTGGACCAATGATTAAGTTGGGCATAGTTAACCCCTACCTTAGCCAACTTGCTTCCAAGATTCAAGGAATTAGTTATCTTCATATGTTGTGCTTGAGGCCCATTACTAAGGACCACCTAATTTAATGCATTCTCTCTTTGTGTGTATTATTACACTTATAAATGGCTCCACTCTTAGTTCACAATTTCAATTAGAGAGTTCTTTTATCGCTCGCAAGGTTAAGCTCATGCATTTGTCTCATAACTTGAGTTATAAAAATCCTCTACATCACTTCAATCCTTGTAGCTCATTTTTTTGTATCACCAACAAAGTATTATAGTTTATATATCTAATTTGAATAATATTCTATTTTATTTTCACATAATTATGTATTGATATTATACTCTATTTTTAGTTAATTACTTATAACATTAATAAATTCTTATCCATGATTAATCACTTCCACACTCCCATTGTAGTTTACTTATAACATTAATGCATTAGAGTTAATTCATTAATGAATTCTTATCGATGGCTAATCACTTCCACACTCCCATTGTTTGATCTTCATAGACTTCTAATAAGTTAGTTTATCCTCCACAACAATTATTCATGTTACCATCCACATCAATGGCTAATGTTACATAAATTCTATCACAATAAATTTAGTGAACCCCATGTTGTACAATTTATCTCCAATAGTGAATAATGATGATTATTGACGTGATTGATAATCATTACGAAAGTGTCATTGTCATCGATAAATAGAAACATGTCACTCGAAAGTTTTTTAAACTTTAACTCACAAGTTCATGCTCAAGCTTTGTGGTCCGTGGATAATGATGTAAGGTTGACTTGATTAGTAATCATTACCCAAGTGATATCGTCATCAATAAATATAAAAAACACGTGATTTGAAAGTTCCATTTCGTGATTTTTTTTCCATTATCCTTAACTCATTAGTACAAGCTCAAACTTCGTCCTTATTGATAAAAAGTAATATGCATATATTTTTACCGCCTTAAAATTAGGGAATAAAAAAATATCCCTACCTTTAAATTACAGATTAAAAAAATATTTTTAAAAGAATAAAATAGTTAATTATGAATATATTTTTTATTTTTTATTTTTAATATATAATATTGTAATAGTTTAATTGTTATGCATTTTTTTGACAAATTTGGTGGTTAATTGTTACTTAAATTCGATGGGAAATTTTTACAATTTTAAGTTTTATTTTTTAGGCCATTGAATGCATTTATACATTCAAACGCATACTTTAAACAATTTAATTTATGATATTTCTTTTTTAATTGTAATGAAGATATTGTATTAAATCAAAATCTACTTTTAAATTGTGACCTAAACAACAAGTGAGTATAATGAAAATCTTTCGAGACCAACTATATTTGATATAATTTCACGACAATTCTTATTCTCAATATCTATTAGCCATTTTACATATAGACAAAATTTACACTACATATCAGACTCACTATTTTAGGAATAGTTGTGAGGGAATGAATGCCATTTCTCATTAAGATTCTTGTGTCCAAATTTACACCTTTATTCGCTAGATCATCTATAGAAGACTTGTTGATTCTCAACACATGAAAGAAGTTAATAGTAGAGAAGGCTAGTTTTAGATTCCTAATTTGATCAATAATGCTTCACAACTTGCAATCCTTAGGCAGATATCCATGAACAAGGTGATGAATAACCAAATGTGAATATTCCAATACCACTAAATCTTCCATGTTTGCTTCTTTGGCCACAAAGAGCCTTTGCAACAATCCATATGCAAGCCACATTATTTGTGCAATTACCCAACCCCCAACTATACTCAATTTCGATTTTTCCATAAAAATTGAAAATAACCCCTCTGACTATTGTCAACCCAAATAATCTTCAAACTAAAAAAATCTAATAATTAAACTACACATAAAATATTCTATCAAAATTCCCTCTAACTTAAAACCATCCCTAATCTTTATTATTTTTCTTATAAATAAATATTTAACCTCTATAAAACTATCCCTAAAATATCCCCATCCTTAATATCCTTGTAAATAGATATTGAACCTCCATAAATAACTTGAAATGCAAGAAAATGTAAAACTGTACAATAACGTTACATACCGTCATCATTAATCCTAAATCATAATTGTATTGAAAACAAATTTAAACCATTAAAAAATAATAAATTTTAATAATATTATTGATCATGTAAATAAAAACACTTGCATAAAACAACAATTACAAGTCAAAATAACTAAACAAACCTAATACGCAATAGAGACAAAGACTAAATTCAAACAACTTAACTCTAACATCCACAACGCATCTGCCACGTGTATGACGAGAACCCGTACAATCCCGGTCTCCCAAGGTAAATTTAGTAGGTGAGTTGTCCATATTTTGACAAGTGAGCAGTTCATAAATCAATGTCGTGACGAGAGAGTGTGACCCCCGGTCGCGGCGCACGCAAGCAGCAACTACGCGCTTAAATATAGATAAATGCCCCTAAGTATTTGAATTCCAACTCGCAATACACGAAAAAAAATTCAATATTAGTCACAGATTTTGAACTCAACGCGCATTGTTAATCTTCAGGCTGTTCATGATGGCCGATTGCTCATCCTCGGTCCTGCTCGTCGCTATTTTCAGCATATTTCTGTTGATATCGGACTTGGGTTCCCTATAATTGAAGGTTTCAATTCGATAACCTGTTGCAGAAAACGCGAGAATGGGTAGCAGGTTCTTTGCTTTGTCATGCCTGTGGAAGCTGAAGCACAGGGAGAATGGAGGGGAGAGGGAATCCGGTGTGGTTCTGGTTCCGCCTCCTCATTATCCATCGATGCCGAGGTACCCCATCGAATCCCCCGGGGACTCGTCAAGGCAGCTGCTGGGGATCCGAAAGGCCCTCTTTAAGGTCTCTGGCATGCAGTGCTCTGCATGCGCTGCCTCCATCGAGAAGGCTGTCAAGCGCCTCGAAGGTATCGAGGATGCCACCGTCGATGTTCTTCACAGCAAGGCCCAAGTTGTCTACCATCCTTCCTTCGTTGATGTAAGCTTTCTCTTCTTGTTTTTCTGTTTTCCTGTTTGAATTTGTTGGTAGGTGTTCAATTTGAGAGGCTCACAGAGCAGACTTGGTCGTCTGTCTGTAAAAGTCACACATCAACAAAAGAAATGCAATGACTATTTTTTGGGGACCCAATTTCTCTGTAGACAACAAACAGGCCTGTCAACTATCCCAAATTATCTATCAAAAGAAACTATCCCAAAGAACTGAGTTTGTTTTTTGGGACCCAATTTCACAGTAGGCAACAAACAGACCTGTCACCATCCCAAATCATCTATCAGAAGAAACTATCCCAATTCAAGGCCTTTGCCAGTATGTAGTATGTATGTTTGTTTTTTTCGTTTTAATTTTTTTTTTTAAGATGAACTATTAGGAAAATCATTAGCATTGAGGAGGGCAATAATGGTTACAGTTACACGTCATAATAATGTATGATATTTTTTGTTGGTTTGTGAGAGACAAACTGGTGTAGCAATTTGATTTCATAAATCTAAAATTTATAACGTTCTACATATTCTATCCTCTGGATTTTAGATTTGAACCACCCTCTGAATTTGAACCATTAGATAAATTTCTTATGATGTTACCCTTAAATCTTAAATCACGAGTGGCCAAACTAAGAATATTTTTTGAGCGTTGATGAGATTCGATAGGCTTGAGGTGCTCAAATTAGGTCTTGGCATCATTGCCTTAAGACTGAAGAAGCCCACGAAAGCCCCTTTTAAATCGCTTGATATCAAGAAGAGTTTGAGAAAACTGGCGCTCTGAAAACAGAATGAGGCAGGGTTACCAATCAGGACGCAATTCAGTGGAATTTGTTGCGCATTGTCGTAATGTTTTCCAGTCTCATTTATGTCTGATGCACGGAAGGTTGTGCATTGACCTTATCTTTTGGAAAGTTTCCCTGAACAAGAGAGAATTTGCGACCAGGATTGACCCTCCCAAAGCTGACGGGAGCGCTGATGGTGATGGCCAATGACAAATTTCCTAGAATTTGGTCTTCTCCAGAGTTAATGGAAGCGCTGATGGTAGTTTCCATCTGATTTTTCAAAGCCACATGGTATTGTGTTGGGTTTGACCTGGTCATGGTGTGCAAAGAGGGGAACCCTAAGTTGACTACGAGTTGGCGGCCAATTACTCTTTTCAATTTTTCCCATAAGGTTTTAGCCCTGGTACTTGCCTTGCGTCTCTGCTGCATCTTACTCAAATTATTTGACCAGAGCAAATTGGTTTCATTTGGGGCCATTTTATCCTTGATAATGTAGTTGTTTATAAGAATGTATGGGGTTGATGGTGTTAGACCGTTAATTCAATTCTGGGGATTAAATTTAATTCAATTCTGGGGATTAAATTTGGTTCAGTTTGAATAGTTATTGGAGTTCAAGAACATTCGGAAACTAATTCAACTCTCTGTATGTGTTAATATTTACACATTGTACATTGTACATTATTGTTTGAGATC
This sequence comes from Pinus taeda, assembly GCA_000404065.3. Lineage (NCBI taxonomy): Eukaryota > Viridiplantae > Streptophyta > Pinopsida > Pinales > Pinaceae > Pinus > Pinus taeda. The sequence goes on along the minus strand of APFE031450139.1, from coordinate 54,927 downwards.
AATTAATATACCGTTTATTTGGTTTCCAGTTTGATTGTTTTACCAATGGAGTTTTGGGATTGGCTTATGTATAATGATTTGGGTTCCTCTGGAGGTCCACTTTCATCTTGGCTCAGCTTGTTCACATTAATCTGGCTCAGCTTGTTCACATTAATCTGGCAGTAGGCCATTCCACAGAGCAGGCACCACATTAATCTGGCAGTAGGCCATTCCACAGAGCAGGCACCTGGTTTGAGAATATAATGAATTTTGAAGTCAAAGCCATGAACACCACAGTTGCCTGCCTCCTCCTTAGACAAAGAACAAGTTCCCGATCCTGGACTTGGCTATCTCAACGGAAAAGTGTCCTTGGCTATCTCAATGGAGAAGTGTCCTGAACAGGAAGAAGATGGATGGGTCATGACCTGACCTGTTGACGGGCCACCATTCATGGATTAGGGCCTGAATCCATATGATTGTAACCCTCCTCCAGAACTGGGATCCATTGCTACTGCGTGGTCTTTATATCTATCTTTTGTGTGGCCAGCTGGCCACCGTACTTAATGTAGGGCCTTGTGCTTTGGCCTATGTCCATATGATTTTGGACTTGCAAAGCCAACGGGTGCATAATCTAGTTTTTGATATCCCTATGGGTGTATCTAATTGTTACTTCTTGCCTGTGGCAGATGCATTCATGAGCCAACCTATTTTATATAAAACGTATGTACATATTGTTCTATTTTTAATAAAAGTTAAAAAAAAAGCATTTTATCCAAAAGGAAAGTTCACTAGCATAAGATCATTACAAATAACAAAATCAAGGTTTCACTGTTATCCCTGTCAATGCAAAAGATTTTCAATATTGAACATTCTATCCCTATCATCCCAACAAGAACAAGTAAACTACCGGAGTTGATGTCGAACTTCTAGAGTTTAAAAACACAAATATCTATCCAAAATTACAAAAATTCTCAAAAACGGTCTATTAAAATCTTTGAAATAAAACAAGAGCAAATAAGAATTTCTCTCAACATGGAGTATTTTTATCATTGGTCTTATCTTAGTAGAAAGAATATTAGCTTTCTCAGGTTCCTCATCTGGACATTGAAGGTTAAGAAAGTTCCTATAGTTTTCAAAGAACATGCCTTTCTCCTCCCCGGTGTCCACAGAGCTTTCAACTTTGGGATGGGCCCTAGGATTAGGGGCATTCCGAACTAGTATCTTTTCCTCGGAAGAGAGCACAGTCTTAGCATTAGAAGCATACATACTTTTGCCATTTGCCATTTGTCGATTTCTTCTGGCCGAATTGGATTCCCTGCATGATACAAAGGAGAAAATTTGTTTGCACCGGAATTTGGGCTTTGGGCATACAGAACTTTTACTTTTTTTTGCACAGTTTGGTGGATTTTTCTCAGTTCTGGGCTACTGCCCAGATTGTGCAGGCTGATCCTAATTTAGAGTTCCACAGTTAGGCTTATGAGCACAAATTTGTTAGAATAGCCACCTATTGCTCCACATGTTCTGCGCCGGTGTACCTGTAGCAACCTCTGTAGTAGTTGTAGCAGTAGGTGAAGGCACAACAGTGTTTAAGGAACCAACAGTCAAGGCACATGCATGCGCCAAACATAGATAGATTTGTTATTTCAATCTTCAGTTCAATGGTCTACGAACTGGTGTCAAATTTCTACAAAGAGATTGCTGGGTTTATCCATAGTTTGTTTCATGAGACTTTTGAATACCATTATCTCAAACCTCTCAAAAATATTTTTCATTAAAATCCTGTTGAAATATCATTTTGATTCAGTTCAGTTCAGTTTTAAAATTAGTCTTTTAGTCTTTTAGTTGAGTTATTTATAGTTACCAGGATCATAAATCAAATTGGTAATCTTTATTTTATTTTTTCTTGGGACTTCTTAAATGAAATATAGTCTAGAAGCTTATTCTACAGCCCAGTATGAGAAGATGTGTAAATTTATCGTAAAATAAAAATAAATAAATTGTAAGATGTTTAAACTTTAAACGTTATATTTTTCAAAAATATTTGAACAGATGATTTAAATAAACTATTTGAAGATTTAGATTAACTAATTTATGTCGATATCAACTTCATATATATTTATATATAGAAACATAATTGTTAAAATTAAAATTTTAATATTGTATTTAAAAAAATATTCAATGTGGGTTATTAATAAAATATTTAAATATGAATTAATATTGATAATATACTTAAAAAAAATGTATATAATAAAAAAACTATTAATTTTGCACTATTAAAATGGTCTCCAAATATAAATGTTAATGTAAAAATACTTATAATTCAATTATGCTTATATATATTATGGAAAAAATAATTTTTAGCTAAAAAAAAAAAAAACATTAGTTTAATCTATTTATATATTCGTATTATAACATTTAGATATACAATTTAAACAATGAAAAAATTATTATTGTATTTTGCATTCTAAAAAAATTTACACTTACAAATTATATTTTATACTCTAAAAAAATTTAAACATCGAAAAATTTAATCCCTCATAATCAAAAAATACATCTGATAATTAATCACGAATCACATTTACTTTCATTAAATTAGACTCGCTCAATTTAACATGTGTCGAGCGCATGTCAAAATATTTGTTTATATGCTATGATCTATATGTTATGTGTTTTGGTTGAACAGGTTTCATCGCAAGCTCTCGGCTTTCTTCGGAATGCCGACAGTTTTCTTTTTATCCTTTCAGAAGGAGGTCCTTTACTCCAATCTTGCTTTCGTATATGGTCATCAATTCGACATATGTCGATTTTTGCTTTTTTGCTCTATCGTCAAGGTTTTCTCAGGCCTGATCTATGACTTCACTGATGTTACAGTTTCATTGTCATTGGAACATATGCTATATCCAAGCTGATTGTACATTCCAACTCTTTTATATCTCTTATATAAATAATATTATGCTTTTTCTGCTCCGGAAAAAATTTATCTATATAATTTAATGAACTCCCAGTTGTGCAAATTTCTCATAGTGAATAATGATATTTCTGATAGTGAATAATGATGTATTATCGACATGATTAATAATCATAAAAAAATAACATTCTCATCCATAAACATGTGATTTGAAAGTTCCATGTAGTGAACTTTTTCCTTTATCCATAACCTACACGTGCATGCACCCGAACTTCATGCCCATTGATAAAAAGGAAGATGCATAAATGTTTTTGTCTCTTTGGCCAACTTTTCAGATTAATTTTGATTTTGATTGAAAATTCTCAGATTAATTTTGATTGGGATTGAAATTTGGCAAAAATTGAATTTACTAAGAGATATTAAAATTTATTTATATATATTAAAAAATATTTTAAATAATTTTATATTATTTTTTAAAATTATATTAAATGTTATTATTCAAAATTATTTATAATTTTATTGAAATTTTAATTTTTTAATTTATATTTGATTTCTAATATTTTTTTAAGTAAATGGATATAACTAGTTATAAAGAAAGAAATTATTTTAATGTTTACGAGGCTAAAGATAGTTTATGAGAGAGATTGCTTTTCTATTTGGATCTTGTTTTCCCAAAGTCTCAGAATAAATGCTTTATGAGACAGATTGCTTTTCTATTTGGATCTTGTTTTAGATCTTGTTTTCCCAAGTCTCGCAATAAATGCTTTTAGCTTCTCAATAAAACCCTTGAAGAGCTAGTTGCTAGAATCTCTCCATAACTTTCCCTTCTGTCTTTCAAAGCTCACATTCTAAAATGAAATGTTTTTCTGTTTCCTCTTTTTCATAAGAGCAAAAAATACATATTATTTCCTCCCACACTTCTTTTGGCCTTTTCCAAGGCCTTGTTTCACAGCGGAGTCTATGAGAATTAGTCCCTAGTTGAGTAATAAGAATTTTGGCTCACCAAGAAATATTGGCCCCTGTGTATATTTTTAGTTGATGATTATGAGTGGGATTAAACTCTTCAATATAGTATTTTTTCTTTCTCCCTAGCTCCTTCTCCCAAGTACGTTTGTGAAACTTATCCATAAGAAAAGAAAAGCTTTTATCTCTTCAAGCAAATATCCCAATTACTAAACCATTTGTTATGTTGGGAAAGCCAAGTCTTCCTTCTTTTGCACAATAAGTCATTAAACACAACCTTAGGTCATTTGCTCTCTTTCACTTAACAAGATAGCATAAGGAACTCTGCTTTTAATTTTGAATTTGTTTGTAACCAAAGATTTTGATTTTTCTTAATTTATTTCCGCTGCATGTCGGATAAGACTGCTAGCCCACATATCACAACCATATAGAATCATTAAAATCACTTAAAAACACAAATATATATATATATATACTTCACTATTAACCTTAATCAAAACCTTATTGAAAATAAATTATTTTTAATTATATCATAACTAAACAAACCTAAAACGTAATAGATACAAAGACTAAATTCAAACAATGTAACTCTAACATACACAAAGCACTTGCCACGAGTAAGACGCGGAGCCTATACTATAAGGATAGATAATTGTCTATGTCTTCGGAGTATCTGCCACGTGTATGACGAAAACCCCTTACCGTCGCGGTCTCCCGGGTAAATTTAGTAGGTGAGTTGTCCATATTTTTGGCAAGTGAGCCGTTCATAAATCAATGTCAGGACGAGAGAGGGTGACCCAACGTCCGGCGCACGCAATCCGCTTCTACGCGCTTAAAGATAGATATATGTCAGTATTTGAATTTCAACTCGCAAAACGCGAAAAAACAACAGGTTTAGACACATATTTTGAACGCAAAGCACATTGTTAAAGCCGCTGCCAGATTGCGTCGATATATGTAATTTGCCATAAGCAGGTAACCTTCAGGCCGATCATGATGGCCGATTGCTCTTCTTCGGTCTTCCTGGTCACCATTTTCAGCGTATTTCTGTTGATATCCGACTTGGGTTCCCTATAATTGAAGGCTTGAATTCGATATCCTGTTGCAGAGAACGCGAGAATGGGGAGCAGGTTCTTTGCTTTGACATGCCTGTGGAAGCTGAATCACAGGGAGAATGGAGAGGAATCAGCTGTGGTTCTGGTTCCGCCTCCTCATTATCCATCGATGCCTAGGTACTCCATTGAATACCCCGGGGACTCGTCAAGGCAGCTGCTGGAGATCCGAAAGGCCCTCTTTAAGGTTTCTGGCATGCAGTGCTCTGCATGCGCTGCCTCCATCGAGAAGGCTGTCAAGCGCCTACAAGGTATTGAGGATGCCACCGTCGATGTTATTCACAGCAATGCCCAAGTTGTCTACCATCCTTCCTTTGTGGATGTAAGCTTTCTCTTCTTATTTTCCTTGTTTTCCTGTTTGAATTTGTTGGTCGGTGTTCAATTTGAGAGGCTCAAAGCAGACTTGGTCGTCTGTTTGTAAAAGATATAAATAAACAAAAGAAATGAACTGACATTTTTTTGGGACCCAATTTCACAGTAGACAACAAACAGGCCTGTCAACTATCTCAAGTCATATATCAAAGGAAACTATCCCAAAACACTCAGTCAGTTTTTTTTTTTTTTGGACCCAATTTCACAGTAGACACCGAACGGAACTGTCACTATCCCAAATCATCTATCAAAGAAACTATCCCAATTCAAGGCATTTGAATATGTGTTTTTTTTAATGGCTTAGATGAACTGTTAAAAAAAATCAGTTGCATTAAGGAGACTTTCCATAATCTTCAAGGATATATATATATATATATATATATATATCAAATTGATGTATGATACTGACAAGGATTCAGGGTATACGACACTATTTTTTGTGAGACAAGAATCTTCTAAAACCCAACAATTTGACTACTAAAATCTATCTAAACCTTTCAAAGATGTACATACTCTATTTTACCTTGAATTTAAGCCCCTATGATGTTACCCTTCAGTCTTAAATCGTGAGTTGCAGACCATTTTTGGAAGGTTGATGAGATTCGACAGGCTTGAAGTGCTCAAATTAGGTCCCGGCTTCATTGCCTTATGATCGAAGATAAGCCCGCGAAAGCATCCTTTAAATCGTTTGCTATCAAGGAAGAGCTTGAGAAAACTGGCGTTCTCAAGACAGAATGAGGCAGGGTTATCAAGCAGGACGCAATTGGGTGGAATTTGTTTCGCATTGTCTTAATGTTTTCCAGTCTCATGCATGTCTAATGCACGGACGAATGTGCAATGTTCATTGACCTTATTTCTTGGAAAGTGTCCCTGAACAGCAGAATTTGCGACCACGATTTGACCTCCCAGAGCTGACGGAAGCGCTGGTGGTGATGGACGATGACAAATCTTCTAGGGTTTGATTCTCTCCAGAGTTGATAGAAGCACTGATGGTAGTTTCCCGTCTGAATTTTCAAAGCCACATGGCATTGTGTTGGGTCTGACCTGGTCAGGGTGTGGAAAGAAGTTGTCCAAAAACATCCATCAAATCTCTTATCAACAAAGGTTTCATCAATTCATCTTGAAAGAGGGGAACACTAAGTTGACTACGAGTTGGCGGCCAATTACTCTTCTCAATTTTTCCTATAAGGTTTTAGCCAAGGTCCCTGCCTTGCGTCTCCCCTGCATCTCACTCAAATTATTTGACCAGAGCAAATTAGTTTCATTTGGGGCCATTTTATTCTTGATAATGTAGTTGTTTATTAGTGTACGGGGCTGATGTGTTCTGGGGTTGATTTGGGTTACTCTGGAGGTCCACCTTCATCGTGGCTCCGGCCTCGGCTTGTTCACATTATTCTGGCAGTAGGCCATTCCACGAAGCAGGCACCTTTGAGAATATAATGAATTTTGAAGTCAAAGCCATGAGTACCACATTTGCCTGCCCCTTCCTTAGACAAAGAACAAGTTCCCCATCCTCGACTTGGCTATCTCAACGGATAAGTGTCCTTGGCATAAACACTTTCGGTGTAACCTGAAAAGCTGACACTCCTTTATGAGGAAAGTGTTTTCACCAACTCTTATCCAGTCCGCTACAAATTTGTAGCTATTGTAGTGTCAAAATCAACCATTGTCTCCTTAAAAGGTATTATCACCCATCCATCATAGGATGCTATCACAACATCTCAAAACTCCAAAGAACGCTGACCCCTATGAATCTGAAGTCATTAGGTTATGAATCTGAAGTCATTAGGTTAGTATGATTAGTATATCTAAATTATGATGTATTATTGGATCTAGTCTTATTTATTATTTATATTTTATTTGAAAACTAAGTGGCATAATAATAGCTTATATAGATATATAGTATATCTTGAAATAAATTAAATTTTAATAATTTTAATAAACATATATAATAATAACTTAAGGAATATATAATTACTTATATAACTTAAATTATTCATTCTAAAGAAGTATTTCAAGCAATAATAATTTAAAAGTAATTTTTAATAACCATTAATATTATGTTATTTAAACAAATAAAATACTTTTGATAATATTCGCTCATTTATTTTTTATTCCTAATTTCTCTTATCTCTAGAAATATAATATTATTATCTTAGTATTATAAAAATAATAATAGGATTAGATTTATTAATATACATACAAAAAGAAGTCATTCAAAAAATAATAATTTAATAGTAAGATTAAATTTATTAATTTATATAACTTAAATTATTCAAACAACAATAATTTAATAGTAATTTTTAAAATAACCATTAATATTATTTAAACAAGTAAATTTCTTTTGATAACATTCGCTCATTTATTAATCATACCTAATTTATCTTATCTCTAGAAATAAAAGATTATATTATTATCTTAATATTATAAAAATAATAATAAGATTAAATTTATTAATATAATTATGGCCTAGGTCCTAGAGTCAAATATAGCTGTTATGTAGCCGTTGGAGTCTCTGCTCAGTCTATTTAACTTGCTAGGCCAGATCTGTTTCTTCAACTTGTCCTGACGATGAACCACACTAGTTGGTTGGAAACGCGTCGACAAGGATCTTTTTATGTGATTTACGCCGAAGCTCTTTTTACAAAGTTGATTTTAAATCAGTGATATCTCCCTCATCTAAACTCCAATTCAACCGATTTCGTTTTTTTGAATTTGGGTATATTTCCCAAGGAATCCAGATATATAATTTGTTTCTGAAATTTTTTCACAGAATTCTTATATCTTCTTTGCAAACTCTCGGCCCAAAAAACAATCTTGCTTCGATACAATGTAGAAAATTTCTACAAATCTAGCTCTGATACCATGTAGAAAATCGTGTAGATTCACAAGCTAATGCAATTTTCTAAAGAAAGATACAAGAATCTACTTCTTCTCTTTACATCAGAATCCCATAAACATCGAGAAAACAATAATCAATAGAGAAAGAGAATCAAAGTCACATAACACAATAAATATCTAGGGAAAGCCATAACTCAAAACCCCACTATATGTTTTGTATTAATCCGGAAAATCAAGATGAAATTACAATGCTTGTTCTCTCTAGAACAATCCCAACACTTGGCAAATTCAATCTCCAACTCATAAGAAAGCTCAAGGCCAAAGTTTATCCTTTTCACAAGCTCTCCAAGTCTCTATTCCAATGTGTAATTCCTATGAAGGATAACTTGTATTTAAAAGGAAATAAAGCCTCTAAAAATAGTGCAATCCCTCAAGGATCAATTCCTGATTGCATGCACTATCAGTGCAAGTCAGAAAAATCTAAAACAAATAGTACATTGTCCCTACACTCTAGTCTCATCTGGATCTTTCTCATATTCTACATGCATGAGTTTCTGATGAGTAAATATTTAGTTAACTAGAGTAGCACTGGTAGAGTTCATTAGTGTCACCATTGACTGTTAACTCACAATTAGTTCTCTCAATACGTTTGAGAACTAATTTAAGTGAACTGACTCATGAAACTAAGTCTTCTATTTTACAACTCACAATTAACTCACACTGGACTCCTACAAAGTAGGGAGAACATATACATGACTTCCAAAATACTTCCAACTCAAATTTCATAAGTTAAGTAAGTTTAATAAACTTAATTTAACTACTTTAAGTTGTTGTGAGAATAGAATTCGAATTTAATTCACAGTTTAATTCAAGAACAAATTAAACTGGAATTTCTTGTTGCCATTTCTCAACACCTAGGATGCCTTGCCCAACATTTGGCTTAGAATAAGTGTCCCATTCATATGTGTTATTGTATTTTTTAACTTTTATTACATGGAATTTTGACCAAGGGTGTTACACTATTATAGACGCTTTATTAAGGGGTTTTCACATTTAGGTGTACCCTTAACAGATATTACAAAGAAAGGGCTATTTTGGTGAAAGAGGAAGCTCAACATGAATTTGAGAAGCTCAAGGAGGTGATGAGATATTTTCTAGTATTGACACTTCCTGATTTCACTCAGCCTTTTGTTTTTGGGTGTGATGCTTCGAGAGAGGGCATAAGAGTTGTTTTGATGTAGGAAAAATATCCAATAACATTTGGGAGTTGGAAGCCTAGGGAACCAAAGAGGATCTACTTCATCTGCAACAAGGATATGCTCACCATTATGCATGCTTTGGTGAAGTTTACACAATATTTGGTCAGTGGAAAATTTGTGGTTAGGACTTACCACAATTGTTTGCAGTATTTCCTAGAATATAAGGTCTTGAATGAGAGGCAACAAAAATGGATGATAAAATATAAGCTTATGATTTTGACATTAAATATATGAAGGGAAAGAAAAATATTGTTACCAATTCCCTTTCCAAGAAACCAGAAGCATGTTCCCGTATGGATATTTCAGCTAATTGGAAATCACAATTGCTAGTGGAATATTCAAAGAATAAGTTTGCTTGTGAGTTGATGGATGGTCACATTTAGGATGACAAGTACATAGTGGTGGATGAAATTATCTTCTACAAGGACTTAATATATTTAGTCCTTGAGTCCACACTTAAGGATAATATTATGAGGGCTACTCATGATACACCTTTGGAAGGACAACCTAGATACCTCCAAACTTACATGTAGATTAGAAATAGGTTCTCATGGAAGGGCCTCAATGATTATGCGTTGTGACATGTGAGGAAGTCTATGACTTGTCACTGAAACAAATCATAGCATACTCATCTTATAGGTTTATTGCAATCTTTACACATTCTAGAATAGAATTGGGAGAGTGTGTCGATGGATTTCATCACAGGGCTACCAAAGATGCAAGGTCGAGATTGCATTTATGTAGTTGTTAATTGGTTAACCAAATTCACACATTTCATTGTGGTTTCATCAATGTAACACAACACAATTGGCATAATTATTTTTAGGGAGGTGTTTAGGCTCCATGGGTTTCCTAAATACATTTTCAGTGACCGGGAAAACATGTTTCTCAGTGTATTTTGATAGGAGCTATTTAAATTGGTTGGCATCACGTTGACTTGTGGCACTAGTTATCACTCTCATATGGATGGCCAAATGTAGATTGTGAACACATTGGTTGAGGGGTATCTATGTAACCATGTGTAAGGACATCAAAAGGATTGGATTAAGTGGTTTCATCTAGGAGAACATTTCTAAAACACCACTTACCTCTCATCCATTGGTATGACCTTGTTCCAAGCATTATATGGCTATGATGCTCCTTCATTTGAAGATTTGGTGTCTAGTAATAATAGGGCTCCCAAAGCCAAATATTAGATATAAGAAAGCCAAGATACTTCAATATCCTTATGCAAACGGGCACAAGGTTAAGCATAATTTTAGGTAGTAGAATTTGTTTTCTTGAGGTTGTAGCCATATAGACAATCTTCTCTACAGAAAAGTGGTACAACAAAGTTACAACCATGCTTTTATTTTCCCTACAAAGTAATCAGGAGAGTTGGGGAAGTAGCTTACGATCTTGAGCTTCCATAGGGGAGAAAGATTCATAATTTTTTTCATGTATCATGCCTCAAGAGGGCATTGGGACAATAGGTTATTATTTTAGTAGAGTTACCCCCACTGGACGAGGAGAGGTAGTTGGTATTGATCCCTAAGGAGATTTTGGAAGTTAGGAAAAGGAAATTGAGGAACAAAGTGAACAAAGAGTGTGTTACCAAGTGGAAATACTTGCCATCAGAGGAAACTGTGGAGGAAGGAACACATATTTTGTGGCATCCTAATTTGGAATTGCTCAAGGGAAATAAATCTCGGGAAGGGAGGACTGTAATGTCCCTCTTTGAATGATCATTACAAGAGAAGGACTTGGTAGCCTATTTGATTCTCATAGGCTATAATAAATTAAAAAGGGGATCAATTAATTATTTAAATGTCATTTGGGTGAAAAGAAACATGTAAAGGTGACATTGATTTAGTTAAAAAGTAAAAGGAATTTTTAAAAAGTTATAAAAGAGAGACACATTGTATTCTAATGACCCATGCTATAGACCCATGGTATTATGATGATAAAAGAGAGATTGGAGCTCACTCTTTGGGTATGCATAATCATTTCCTCATATCTATTTGGAGACCTTTTATGGATTTGGAGTGTAGGGTGGAACCCTTGAGTGAATTGGTTTCGATGGTGAAACAAATCCACCCTAGCTGATTAGAAGGAAAAATCATTCAAATATCTCATAGTTATTTATTGTTGAAGATTCATCTAATTTCTTGTATGTGGGTACAACGTGAGATTTTTGGGAGGTCATTTTTCCATCTGTGGTTTATATTTTCCCAGTTGTCCGAGCCATCATTTATTGGGTTGTGACATCAAAAGGGAGGGTTGAACCAACCATCAAATATTCTCTAGTATAGTAATTTACATCCATGTAAGGAGACATTCTAACATTGTCATCATCTCTTATTTTCCCAACAAATCATGACATTACCCATGGATGTTTATTGGCCTCCAAAAATCTATTTTTATAACCCAAAAGGCTGCTCCAACGTGTAATTCTAAGCTAGATTAATAAAACAAACTAAAATATATTGGTTGAGTTTGTTTGATGTGGTATTTTTGCTTGTGGTATGATGGTTGAGTTATGTGTTTAGAGAAAAGGGACTTTCCAGTGATATTAATAAACATATATGTTATATTGGTTAAATTTATTTGTTGTGATATTTTTTGTAGGGTTATTGGTTGAGTTGCTTATTTAGAAAGAGGCATTTTTACATTCAATCAAAGATCTACTATTTTACTCAATAGTCATACCAAAACTCTTGTATGGGTGTGATATTTTGGGACCATACTTTGAGGGAGTATACAGAAACATGAAAGTGAGAATGCTTGTCATGATGTTGTGAAAGAATCTTCATGCTAAGATATTAGTTCCTCATGATATCATTCTTGAATGCATTGAGTTTCGGTAATGCATGTGAAAAACTTGAAATAGTTGAGCCATAATGGCTAAGGCGCTGAGAAAAGGATTAAGTCACATAATAGGACATGATATAAGTTAGCATAGCACCGGTATTGAAACGTGGAGACTATTCATTCATTCTATGAATTATGTGAATGATGTGATTACTAGTGAAGTCCATTTTTTCACTTGGGTTAGACTAGTTATTTACAAGCTTAACATTGTTAACTATAAGCAAGCATGAAACAAGGATCATAAATAAAGCAACAACATGGGATTTCTTCCCTTCTTAACACGTTGGAAGGCTCACGGCAACGTTACTTACCAAGACATTGTCCACTGTGTAGAGAATCCTCTAATGCTCATTTCGAAACATATTACTACAAAGCCACATTAGACCTTATTTTATTACTAACCATCCACGTCTCATTTACTTCAAACACGTAGCTTTTATGTTTTCAAATGTATGTTGAGTAAATGTATCATTTACAAGATGTTCCATGCCAGCGCTAACTCCATAATGAAAAATAAAATGTGAGGGTCCTAATGTATGGTTCTATAATTTCAATTCCCCTGAGATCTACCATTGTTTCCATAGTCATACATCCTTCATTATTCGGTACAAACAAGGTTTTTTAATCCATTGTTGCCGAAACTCTTATTTTTTAGCAGGCCTTCTTGTTTTTATTTTATTTCAGGGTTGTGATTGATAACATCCTCTGTGAAGGTGGCCATTTGGTGTCATGTTTGAGCAGGACTTTTTGTTTTGATTTAATTTATGGTGTTGTGTTTGAGCATTCTTTTTTTTAATTTAATTTAATTTATGGTGTTGTGTTTGAGCATTCTTTTTTTAATTTAATTTCAGGGTTTTGATTGTTGACGTCATCTATAAAAGCGACCTTTTGATGTTCAAGATGTGGAGTTAAATTGATCATAGATTGATGGATTTTCCTTCTTACATGTGGATAGTGCAAAAAATCATGGTATTATGTTGGAGGTTGTTCAACAGAGTTGAATCTTAATATCAACCAGGCTTAGAGAATGAAGAACAGGGTTATGGAAGCATGTCAAATCGCATTCTGCCTTGAGTTCGAATTTGGAATTAGTACATTTAGGGCATTCAACGATTAGGGAATGAGTAGTACTAACAAGAATTTCCCTTAAAAGGCCAAGTACTGTAGAGAGTGAGTTCTAGGTTGTTGTTAGTTTATTCCCTTCCTCCTGTCATTTTATCGCTAGAAATACAATATTTATTGAGAAATGGTGGCCTACCTAATTTGGCCCAGGCACTAAGTTTCATTGGAACCCTACATATGTTTTATTTTGACTCTGTTGTTTGTAGCTTAATCTATTAACTAGTCATCCAGTAGAGTCCTAGCTTAGGTGATTGTGTTTATTAACTGGCATTCAAGGAAAGTGGTTTTGCTCCATTTTCATGTGATGTATCTAACCCAACCTTTCCCATCACCATCTTTCCTAACATCCCTTCTACCCTTAGCCTCCATCTTCGTGGCTACAACCCATTTACTAGTAAATGAACAGGGTATGTTACCGAGTCCATGCACTTCATGAGGAAGGGGGAATAGAGATGCTTTTCTTTAGAGCATTGCTTTGCTTCAGTAGTGTAGTGTTGCAACCAAAGATAAGATGATGGCTTGAAGATAAAACACATATATTAGAAGCTTTTTTAAATTGATATGGATCAATTTGCATGGTCATGGATTTTTGGTTCAACCAAAACCACTTATTAAATCACATTGATGGGTATATTGTCTTCCAACCTATGGATCATGAACAAATTAAGAACATTATTGTAAGGTTACAGGTATGTGGTTCATCTATTTGCATTTTTTACTGAAAACCAAAGCTAAACAACATTCAGATTATAGGTATGTGGGTCTTCTATTTTCATTCTTCAGTGAAAACCAAAGCTAAATAGTCGAGGTCGATCAGATATATTAGAAATTAGAACTTATAAGGAGAACTTCAGCGTAAATCACATAAGAAAGACTTTTGTATTTAATAAGAAAGATCTACACCCAACATTATAAGTTTAAATTTATAAGCATTTAGTACTATTAATATTTATAGTCCCATATATAATATATTAACTAGTATTAATACACAACCTAGTATTTTTATTTAGGACATATATATATTAGTTTTAAATATATTAATAAATTATTACATTATTATTTTTTTAATATTATTAATTATATACATTATTATTTAATACTTATAATATTAATAATTAATTTATTATTATTTTAACAAATTATTAAATTAATTTTTAATTATCTATGAATTTATATAACATGGACCGAATTTAACTTTTTCTATTAATTATAATTTAATTATAAATAATATTAATTACAATTATGATAATAATAGTAAAAATAAGGTATTATTAGAAAATTAGGTATAATAATAAATTTATTAG
>APFE031450139.1:24207-40197 GCA_000404065.3 Pinus taeda | reverse complement strand
CAGGGCGCTCCATCCAGCAGAGAATTAGTGAGCATGCAGCGAACCTGAGGCATGGTAGAATAAAGTCCTCGGCTCTAGCAGAGCATGTGGACAAAACTAAGCATCATGTCTGCATTGAGGAGGCCAAAGTCATTGCCAGAGTTGATCGGTTTCATCATCGCAAGTTAAGGGAAGCTATTGAAATTGAGCGAAGACCCATCAACCTCAACAGAGATGATGGGTGGAAGGTTAGTAGAAATTGGATCCCTGCATTGTCATCCTAGGGTTTCTTCCCCCCCCCCCCTCTGCTCGTCTTAGGTGCTTTCTTTGGGTGGGCATAGTTTTTGTGAGTCTGGTATCGCTTATCGTTGGCAGCTTTGGGTACTTCCCTTGTTCGTCGTGTCCCTCGGTCTCTTTGAATGATTGTCCTCTTCGTAAGCATCCTCTCTTTTTTTTTTTTTGTAGAATTCATTACAATCGAGCGTAAATTATTCATATTATCATTAACAATATTAAATCTAGGGTCAATTCAATAAACATTCTTTTATAGGTTTTATTATTTAATGAATTACTCTTTATATTAATAGGACAGATCTACCCCATTCATTATAAGTTCAATTCATAAGCATCTAATTCTATTAATATTTATAGTCCCATACATAATTACGCAACCTAGTATTTTTAGGACGCATATACATTAATTTAAGTATAGTAATAAATTAATAAATTATTTATTTTTAATATTATTAGTTATATATAGTATTATTTCATACATATTATATTAATAATTAATATATAATATTATTGTAGTGAATTAATAAATTTAATTTTTAATTGACATAATTTAACCTTTTTCTATAATATTATTATGTATAACTAACCTAAGTTTTTATTTAGGGCATATAGATATTAATAAATTAATTAATTAATTACATTTTTAATATTATTAATTATATATATTTTGACACATATATAATAATTTTAATATTTCAATAAATTAATAAATTAATTTGTAATTGACCTAATTTAACCTTTTTCTATAAAATTAACTACTTATTAACTATAAATAATACTAAACACAATTATGACAATAATAAAATTAAGGTTTTTCAAAATAAAATTAGGTATAATAATAAATTATTGGAATATACATATTTATTTGGATATATTTAATGAATGAATCATTTAAATAAATATTGGCATATACATATTTACACATTTTTATATATATTTATACATTTTTATATATAATAGAGCAATATTTTATATTTAATAAATGAATTATTTTTAACAGATTAACCTTTGTTTTGTTTTATTATTCACAGGGTTAACCTAGCTCCGTGAATATAGTGGTATTTTAATATTAATCGGTTAGATGAAGTTTGACTGGGGCTCTTGAGTGAAAAAGTAGCCGTTAGAGTCTCTGCTTAGACTATTTAACACGCTGATCTGGATCTGTATCTTCAACTCGTCCTGACGATGAACCACATTGGTTGGTTCGAAACGCGTCGACAAAAGTCTTTCTTATGTGATTTACGCTGAAGCTCTCCTTATAACTATGACAAATCACAGAAGTCTCAATTCTACAAATTAGAACTTATCTGTAGCCTTTCTATATATGCATATAGAAACAACCATTTAAACTATATATTTGTTCTCTAAAACATATAATTGATGTTCAGGGGACGCTGATTTCAATGACTATTCATTCACTACACTGAAAGTTTCAATATTAATGTCCTCTTACACGAGTACATATTTGTAATATGTCTTTTCTTATTTGTAGTATGTCCTCTGACATCATTTCATATTAATATGTCTTTGCTTATTTGTAATATGTCCTCTGACATCAGTTCATATTAATATGTCTTTGCATATTTGTAATATGTTCTCTAACATCAATTCATATTAATATGTCTTTGCATATTTGTAATATGTCCTCTCGCATTAGTTCATATTTGGGAAAATTAGAGAACATTGATTCCTCCCTTAGTTTACTTTGTGGGAATCCCAAGGTAGTGAGCCTTAGGAAAACAACTTTTTGTAGGAAAATGGCTTCAATATGTTAATATCACTACTTTAGCAACCTACCTCCAAGTCTAGTTCCAACATCTTCAGAAAACCTCGATGAGTAAAGAAAAATAGGAGCATAGGCCTTAGAGAAAGAAATAAGTAGCTCAGGAAAAGAGCACTATTCAACCCAACCAAGAGGTAAAATAAACATGCATCAAGAGGTAATATAAACATGCATTAATCCATGTATCTTTCTATTGGTGGTTATTCAATTAAAAAATATATACAAATAAATCATCTTCATGTAAAGCTTCAAAGTTTTACCTGATAAGTCGCCTCTTTATTGTAGATCATGGGTGAGAGACTTGATCAGGTTGGTTCATTGGTTAACCAATGAAGTAGTGCATCTCCTTGCAAGCCAAGAGCGAGTAGGGTTACGAGGGCCTTAGGTGGCACCTTCAATAGATAATTTGGTGTAGCTCCTTGCGAGCCAAGAGTAGGGTTACGATGATTTTGTGTTACTCCTTACAAGGCAGGAGCGGGGTTAGGAGGGACTTTGGTGAAAATCCAATTGGCTAACAAAGATTTTTAGGTGCAAGCAAGGCACTAGGCAGAGGAAGGGTGTAAGAGATTTCGCTAGAATAAGGACATCCATTTAAAGTTTTTCCTCGTAGAGACATGCGATGTACGATTTTCGTGGCCAAATTTCCAAACTGTCATTCCATCAATAGCCACACCATCTACATGCAAGTTTCCAAATTGCCAACCCAATAAATTCCCAACCATCTAAGAGAAAAAAGGTTTTCATGTTTGTGATTATAAAAGAAGCATTTAATACCAAGAAGTGATGCTAACATTACTTTCATTTGGACAAAATTAAAAAAATATTGATGATGTGAACCCTTTTAACATAATTAATATAGAGTGTAATATAGTGCGATGCCTCGGGAAGAGGCCAAATAAAACCATGAAAAAATTATTGACTAAAAAAATCATTTTACGTATGTGATAGGTTGATGCAAAATATTTTTAAAGATGTGGGGGGTGAGTCCCACTTATAGAATCTTTCATTAACCCGAGAGCACAATTTGTACATATATACATATTTTTACAGAAGCATGATTTTACATATACTGTAAAGCAGCGGAGCATCATCGGAAACATATGTTGCAGAGCAGCGAATATATACACGGGGTCAAACCCAGGTGGAGAGGCAATAAGTAGCCATCCCTAACTACGCGAGATAAAAAACCATATGCAAAATATTTTATGAAATATCAAACTAAAACTTTGGCTTAATTTTTTTTTATCCCAGGCAAGAACTAATGTAAACACAATAATTTCAATTACTAATAATCCATGTCGTGACGACAGGGAATAATAAACCTTATTACATACATAAAGGTAATCATTATAAATAGTCGTTAAAATGTTTTTAATTTTTTAATGTTTAAATATGCTGAAATGAAAATGTTAAAGATATTTAAGTTATCAAATTAGGTAAACTTTTTATTTATAAGGATAACGTAATTTAAAAAGAAATGGGGCTTATTTTAACTTTTTTATCATCCGTTGTATAAGGTAACAAGGGAACAACTTAATACACTGAAGTTCCCAACACACCGATTAATAAGTGGTGGTAGGGTTGTATGATAATACATTAGGAAATTGTATGTTCGAAAATGATGCGTTTATGATGGCTTATTTCTCTCCTTCAAAATTTTGGTCACCGCCTAAAATAGGAATCACACGAATTCCTTGAGACTACATGAAAAAGTAAGTGGTTTGGAGACTTTGTCTATATTTCTCATGTTTTCACTGTGTATTAAGGGGTTGAGCTTCATTTGTCTTAAGGGGTTGAGCTTCATTTGTCTCCATCCTAATTGGATGGATTGATTTATTTTTCTAGGAAATGTTTGGGCAGGGTTTGTAGGCATCTGATTTCATTTGGTTTCCTGAACTCACATTTTGATTTATCCAACTCCCACCATGTTAACTAATTGATTATGATAAATAAGATTGGATTTTGCATTTTTATTTTTTTTGCAGTACTTCGGGTAAGTTATTATTCATAAAGTCAGTTCTCCTTCCAGATGTGAGTAGGGAAGGGATATAACTGGTCAGTGCAGCAGTGCCAGTTGTCAGTGCAGCTTGCTCCAGTCTCATTGCCTGAAATTCATTACTTATAGCCACTAGTTGATGCAGTCGATCACTTGATGCACTCGATCCCTCTCTCAAAGCATTAGGGTTTAGCTTTCTTTATAACAAGTTTTTAAGTTGGATAGCTACTCAAGTATTAGTGTTTTTAATTGGATTTAGGTAGGAAAATTCCTTAGTGAAAGAGTTGGAAAGGAGTGGGTGATGAAATCTTTGTCCCCCAATACTTGGAGTAGTAGTGGGGAAAGAACTACCATATCAAAAGGAGTAACCACCATCTTGAAATGAAGGTGGTTTTTAAGGAATTAGAGCCATAAGGCCTAGGCCAACCTAACACCCATAGAAATTTAGTTGAAAAGACTGAAAATTAATGAATAACCATGGCTATAAAGGAGATTATGAAGACAATGATCACTGTGATAATAGGTTTTGAGTGGTTGTCAAGGCTAAAGTTAAGGAATTGAAAAAAAATCAAGGAAAGAGAAATAATACAATTAACAAGGTATATTATAAGCCCCTTCATTGAATTCTTGACATATGATTTACCAAAAGTTGAAATACCAAGCTCTTTAATATGGTCAAGTTGTATTGGCACAAAAAAAAACTTTATTACCTTGACACTGAGAGGAGAATAGGATGCAGCATAAGACAATTCTAGACAAGTTAGATTTCCCAGATAAAAACATTAGGCCCTAATAAAAACCATTTGGGAGATAGACGTATTGGTCAAGTAGCAAGAACCAAAAGGCTAACATCATGTAAGAGCCACAGCCTAATAGTGAGCAAATCTACAATTTTGTAGACTCTAACATTGAAGAGGAAAAATAACTTTGTTAAATGCGAAGTCTTATCTTTTTGTATCTAGTTTTATTAGTCTATATTTCAAAATGCTTTTCCTTTACCCTATAGCAGAGTATTATTTGACCTAGATATGGTGATAGTTCTTAAGATTATACTCTAGTTTGTATTAAAAACTATATTCAGATTATCAATATCAATGGCAAGTGTATGTATTACCATTCGATTATATTATGGCATGCTAGGATAGTCTTTCATGTGCAAATTTTTGACGAACTCAATTAGTCCTACATGGGGTAGCATCTTCAAACATGTCCAGTTTGAAGATGACGTAGTTTTTTGTATATTAATAATAGAATAGTAAATGTATTGGAAAAAATAATTTTATTTTTTTTTTAATCACAAATCATACAATTTTTCTCTCTAAATGTTAGTTCAATGCTTGGTTTCATAAAAAAGTCATAAACATTTATCTTAATTTCAACAATATTCATTTTATTTCTAAATTAAAATATATTTAAAAAAGATAAACCAAATTAAAATTCATAGCATCTTTAAAATATTTTAATTTTTATTATTCCAAATATGCATACTCTATATATATAACAATAAAGTGAAAATTCTTTACAAGAAATATTCATTATTAATTTAAATATTACTTACATGAATTGAAATCAAATTAGAGAAAATAATAACATTTCTCCTAACCAACCAAACTAAACATAATTAACAAATTTATACTTAATATAATTAGTCTATTTAATTTTTAATCATCATATTATTCTTAATTTCTATCTCACCATTTTAATATAATAACTATATGTATTTAGTGAAGGGAAGCTAAATATAAATCCATTAAAAAAAAAGATATTTTCTTCCCAAATTAGGCAGTGATTAATAAAAACTTAAATCTAACCATATAGATAATGCAATTTTGTAACTTCTAAATTGTTATTACTATATATACATAAATGATAACTTGAATATGTTATTATTTTTTCAATTTTATAATGTAGTGTCATGTTTGTGCTATATCATCAACCAAATAACTTCGTGGCAAGTAACTCTGGACAAACAAATCATATATTATATTTTCGAAGCCATAACAAGGTAATGCACTTTTATTATTAAATAACCTTACAAAACATCCACATCACATTATGTACCAATCAAAATTTGGAACGACAAGGAACCATAATGTACAAATGGGGAAGGTAAGATATGTTTGAATCTCCCTAATAGAGAGAGTTATTACGTAAAGGTAGGTATGTCTATGCCGACTTCACCATACTTTCGTTTGTGAAATTTATAAAGTGAAAGTAAGCATCCCAAAGGGAACAAAGTTTTGGGGAAGTGTGTTAATAGGGTGTATGGTTATAATTTTAAAAACTTGTATGTGGCATTATTGACCTTATCAATCCAATATAACATAAAAGATGGAATAGTGAGTAAATCGAATATTAAAACCTTAGCCTTTAAGGTTAAATGATTGCGAACATTTCACCTTATCAATCAAATATAATATAAAAGATGGAATAGTGAGTAAATCGAATATTAAAACCTTAGCCTTTAAGGTTAAATGATTGCGAACATTCTTTATGTTATTTTAAATGTCATTTTCTTTCTCTTTTTCCATCTTTTTACGATTTAAAATAACTAAAATATACTTTTGGATAACTATCCTTTCGTTATTTTTTCAATACTATTCGACTAGTCTTTTATTATAATTATCATAATGTCCCAACTATCCATTTTGAATTAATGGCTACATTTTTAATAGGATAATTGTTAATGGCTACACATTTTTAATAGGATAATTGTGGTTTTAGAGTTACTTTAGAGTTATTTTCTTTTTCTAATGGAAAAAGCGTAATTTTTCATTATGTGGAAAAATTACATATAGTAGATGCCCATGGTATATGTGAGTACTATTGGTTCATGACTATTTCAAAACCAACTGTGTCAAAAATATAAATGGCCAAGCCATTTCTTGTAGGATTGTTCATAGATCCCTGTACATATTTAGTATGTTTGTCTATATATCAGCAAAGATATATATATATATATACATATTTTGGATAAAACTAAGATAAAGCAGTGAAAAACTATGTATTTAGGGCCTTTCCACCCTATGGTAATCCTGGTCTATATATTGCCTGTGGTGGTATTGATAGAATTCAGCTCCCATCTGTTCAGAGATTATCCACAAGCCTTGGGTAGTAGCATGCCCTCCTTGGAAAGCCTGTCAGCATCTTCATTATATTCCCTGTATATATGATAACAAGACGTTGTGTTAAACACTTCTTTGAAATTGTAGACTTCATCCAAAATATTTTGAAGTGAAATAGCACGACAATGATTTTTTTGTTGAACCAGTTGATAATAATTTTTGAATCCCCATAGATTTGAATGGTAGAGCAATCATGAGCTAGTGCAAAGTAGAGCAGATGTCTGAGGGTGATAAGCTCGGAAAAATTGTTTGTTCCCTCCCCTAGTCTTAATTGGACCTTATAGAAGTGTTGATCATAGATGTATAGTGCGAAACCCCCTCTGCATCCATGAGGTTGGGTTGCTCTGTCAAAGAAAGCTCATGGCCTAGTTTTATTAATCCGACCGGGGGCTGAGGTTCTGCGGATGTGGGAATTTGACTCTTCTGGAATGTCATGATAGGCTGCCACAACCTTGGCAATGATAAGAGGCCATCAAGCAGTTGCGTTCTGGAAAACTATATGATTTCGGGTAAGCCATATGGTCCAACAAAGGATAAGAGGAAGGCATTGTTCCTTAGGGCCCTGGTGTGATGTGATCCAATTGTTCCATGCTTGGAGAATAGTGGGGCCTTGCCATGCGTTCTGCATAGATAGATGCTATGTTGTAGATTGCCAAAATTGGGCAATAGTCGGACAGAGCAGAAACAAGTGATCGTTGGTTTCAGAGTCTTGCTTGCATAAAATGCACCAGATCGGGCCATGAATAGATCTGTACAAAAGGGCTTCGTCTGTGGGGGTTTTGTTGCTTAATACACTCCACATGAAAAGGCGCGCCCGTGGAGGAGTTTTCATTTTCCAGATCTATTGCCACCATTCTTTTGTATGTGCAGGTTTGCGATCCGAGAGGAGGTGGGTGTAGCCCAACTTTGGGGTGTATTTCCCATGCTCAACTAGTATCCATACTAGTTCATCTGGGTCGTTATTTAAATTCACATGAGCTTCAGAAAATGCTGATAAATGAGATTCCCAAGACTGATGCCATTGTATAGGAATATCCATTTCAGGGGCTGACCTCCAATTCTGTCTGAAAATAGTGTTGCACTCACAATCGGCAATATTGCAATCACTGTGGTATTTCTAAGATGAAGATATTGGATTAGTTCAGGTGGCAACTGATAGTTGTTTCCCCCTCCTATCCATGGGTCAATACCAATGCGTATAGAGTTACCATTGTTTATGTGTCCTGCCAAGCTGGATCTGATGAAAGGCATCGTTTATAGGATTGCTTTCCATACTATAGAAATGCCCAAACGGGGCCAATATGATAGACGAACCCAATCCAATATTGCTGTAGCCAAATGTATTTGTGGTGTGACATAATCGTCCATAGATTCTGTGAAGTGAGGACGGACCAGCTCATCTTGGTTGCAAGAGCTTGAGCAAAAACAAACATGTCTTTTAACCCCCACCACCCCATTTTTTTGGCATAGCAATTTTCTTCCAACTCACCCAAGCAAAAGTTTTTCCTTCCTTTTGTCCATTCCATAGATATCTGTAGCATATCTGTTGGATGCGTCCGAGTATTCCTCGAGGAATCCAGGCAAGAGACATCCAATATATAGGTGTGGCTTCGAGTACTGATTTTATAAGGACAAGGCGCCCTGCTCTTTATAAAAATCTATGATTCCAAATTTTCAGTCTCTTCTCAATTTTAATCACTAACCAGATCGAGTCTGCAATCCCATAGCTGTGGGGTTTGATCCTGAAACCCAAGTATTTCAAGCCATCCGAGATATTATGCAATTGGTAATGGAAGAAATGGAAAGTTGCTTTATCTTCCTGAATGGAGGTATGAGACAAAGTAATAGTAGATTTTGTCTGATTTGCAACCATACCAGTGGCTTTTTCAAAGAGTATAAGTATGTCATGGAAAGAGGTAGAATCCCTGATGCTGCCATCCAGGAAGATCATAACATCATCAACGAAAAGGAGATGTATAATATGGCAAAGTTCATTCATTTTCAGTCCTTTGAGTCTGCCTTCCCTTTTTGCAGTGCCAATGAGCCTATTGAGACCCTCCATCACTATAAGGAACAAAAGGGGAGACAGAGGGCATCCTTGCCGGAGTCCACGCTTGGCATGAAAGAAGTGGGATGCAGAACCATTTATTAGTACACTAAAGGATGCTGAGTTTATGCAGCATATAATCCAATCTGTGAAAGCAAGAGGGAATCCTAAATGGATTAGGATCATCTTAATGAAGAGCTAGCTAACACGATCAAAAGCCTTAGCGAGATCAATCTTGAGTATAATGCTTTTCAGATTTCTTGTTTTGATAGAGTGAATGGCTTCCTCGGCAGTGCTTATGGCCTCATGGATCTGTCTATTTTGGAGAAAGGAAAATCTCTCTGGAGAAATGTGATGGGAGAGTATAGGGCGAAGTCGATTTGCAATGATCTTTGCAATGATTTTGTATAGGGTGTTGCAAAGGAGATAGGTCAAAAGTCATTGAAGGATGTAGGAGAGTCAAATTTTGGTATAAGAGCAATGAAGGTGGCATTGATAGCCTCATACATCTTTCCAGAGGTCTTGCATTTTTCAACTACATTGAGGAGATCATTCCCAATGAGGTCAAAAAAGGCTAAGTAGAATTCAATGGACAAGCCATCTGGATCAGGGCTTTTATCTTTTTTGAACCATTTTAATGTCCCCTCAAGTTCATCTTTGGTAACGACAGCAGTTAGCTCAGCTACCACATCTAGATATACAAAGCTTGGGAAGTGCCTTGCTACTTGAATGATATTAGCAAGGTTTGAGGATGCGGACTCCTTATAGAGATGTTTGAAATGTGAGATACCCAACTCAGATAATTGATTAAAATATTTTGCAATACCTCCATCTAGTGAGGGCATTTTCCAAATGGTGTTGGAGGATTTTCTCCCCTTGGAAAAGTTCTGAAAGTACCTTGTGTTCTCATCCCCTACTTTGAGCCAGATCGCTCTACTCTTGAGTCTCCAGGTTTCCTCTCTTTCCTTCAGAATTCTGACCCTTTGATTTTCTAGCTCAATAAATTTTGACTTGGTTTCTGTGCTTAAGAAACCCCTGTTATGGTCATCCATAAGATGCGCCAAGGATAATTCAACAGAGGTGATGGTATGGTCATCCCTTTGGAGTTTTTCCTTTTCCCACTTGATAGTGAGTTTCTTGAGTTGTAGAAGGTTGTGACATAATCCCTCAGCCCGAGTGAGTCCTTGAGTGGGAGGGTTTTGTAGCCAGAAGTCTGAAACCAGATTTGTGAGGAGGGTCCAGAAGCCAAGATGAATTGAATTTGAATGGGGCTTTGGGCTTAATAGGAGGACCAGATATTTCTAGGTAGATGGTGAGTGGTCAGAGATGCCTCCGGTTCCGACCCACTGCCTATAATGAGATAATCTCTGTATCATAGGGGTTTTGAGGATGAAACGGTCTAGTCTTCTAGCTAGGGTTGCCTCACCAACTCTTCTGTTCTTCCATGTTGTTAGGGGTCTGTTCATGGGAATATCTGAGAGGTGAGCTTGATCAAGAAGGTTTTCCATGGTATCAGAGAGTGGGTCAATCTGTGTCGATGATGCCGAGGACTCACTATATCCAATAGAAAAATTTAGATCCTCTCCCATGATAAGATTGTCAGATGAGGTGTGACAGAGGTTTAGGAGTTGATTCCAGAAAGCCTCCCATCCCTAATAAGGCCCATAAACATTCATAACACGAAGATCCATTCCCATCTCAACAGAAAAAATGTCGATACCAATGAACCCCTTTCCTCCCCAGGTTGAATTTAGATTTATGGTTCGGGGGTTGTATCCCATAGCCAATCCACCTGAACGCCCAACATCATATAGTGCAAGGAATTCCCATCTTGGGCTTAGATTCTTCAGAATTTGGATGATGTGTTGAGCTTCACCGAGTGTTTCTTGAAGGAGGATAATGTCTACAGGCTCAGAGTCAAATAGCCTACAGAGGGCTAGATTTTTGGGTGAGCTAGCCATACCCCTACAATTGAATGATAAGCATTTCATGGGGGAACCATGTCATGGGTATTCTTCGCTCTAAGAACTTGATCTAATGAAGATTGCCTTCTCGATACCACCTCAATACCAACCCGAAGTATAGCATGCGAAAGGTAAGATTTGCGCCCACGAAGGGGTTTAATAGTCAACAAGGGGAGGGACAGGCCAAGACCAAAGTGAATTGAATGAGAACCCGCAGAAGGGGGGTGAGATCGCAAGTTATAAGGGTGAGGGGGGAGCTAGGAGGATGGTGATGGGGAGGAGGTGGCCTCCAAATTTAGGGAAGGGGAGGTAGTGGAGTAAACCAGGTGGTGGGAGAGAAGGGGCCAGGGAATAGATGAGAGAGAGGTGGATCGATCTTGTACAAATGAATTATGCTGATGATGTGCAGAAAATGCATAAGTAGAAGATAGAATAAGGAGAGAGGGGAGAGAAGTACCCAAAGTACGAGCCACTTCAAATGCAGCCCTGGCTCGAGCTAGAGGTGGAGATGGGGGACGCGAGGAGTTGCCTGTAGATTGCTGGACTGGCTGAGTTGGGGTCACCTTCCGAGATGGGGTGGGTGCTGCTGATGGTGCCTTCCTGGGGATGTTTGGGTTAGCCCTCCCAATGCCTTCCTCCTTATCCATAGCTGCTTCCGGGGATTTCTGGACTAGTGGACATTCCTTATACAAATGCTCGACCTTGTGGCAGCGTCGACATCTAAATGGCACCCCCTCGTAACCAAGGATTTAAACCCTAGTGAAGTTACACCATTATGGAGTAATTTTTTCCTCTAGACCCTCCTGAGTATCCAGATGCACCAGAATGCGAGCTAAGGTTCAATTTTTGGATTGTACTATGGATTTGTCGTAATCCAGGAAGGTGTCGAGGGTATTCCCAATTCACACGGACACTTCTTTAGACCAGTACTAGAGGGGTAAACTTGGTAGTTGTACCCATAAAGGTCTAGCTCCTATCTGCTCTATTTCTGGATCGAAGAGAGGGCTCCATCTTTTGAGCAGCACCGGAGCCATTTCGATATGCTAATATTGTGCGAGTGCCAAGTTCGTGTATTCTTCAAGGGAAAAATGAAGCGCAAATCATCCATGAGGGAGTATCTGTACATCTGGGAGCTGTATGAAAATATGTACCCAGATCTCTTTAACCCACAACCCCAATCGCTCCATCGTGTAAGTTCTTCCACAAACCCTACCCACTAGGAATTTCCCTGCTTTGTCGGCCACTTCACCCATGGTGATTCCTTCCTCGAATTTTATGGTGTAATCCTTTCCAGATGCCTTGACGCACCTTTCTTTCCTCTTCCCTATTCGCGGCGTAGTAGGGTGATTCTGCAACGGATCTGAGGGACTATTTACTTCTAGGTGTGGCTCCACCGACCTAGCTCGGATTACCGAGGTGTCAAAAAAGCCGAAAGGAGGAGCTGAGACTTGCGTCACCTCGCAACAGCCGGGAGTACCATGTGTCTTTTGTGTCTTTGCGGCCGCATCAGAGTCGATTCCTGGACAAGATGGAGGATTTTTGGAGAAACAGTGATCTATATGGGGCGCAGGGTCGAAAAGAGGGGATGAGCAGGTGGCCAGAAGGTTTAGGGTTTCAGGAGACAACGGTGGATAGTCCAGGGTGGGTGAGTCAATGGAGAGGGTCCCAATGTGAAGGGTGGAGGCCATAAGCTCGGGAAGGGAGACAGCCAGCGTCAGATTCGAGTTGGATGATGCAGAGGAAACATGAGATGATCTAGGTTTAGGGTTACAGAAAATATCCTGCTCTAGGTAAGGGTCTGGCGAATAATCCACGATGTCTAACTCCACTCCCTCCATGCTGAACCTAGGAATGGTAGACCATTACCGTCGACAATTGGAAGCAGATGCAGGTGAGGACAACAAGTTGCGGAGGTAGCCTCAGAGGTTACGGTGACTGTGGCTAACTGTAATTAGTATTACGGCTAGGGTAACAACAGAGAGAGATGCAATGCCACTTTAGAGTCACTTTCATGTTGTTAATTATTAATGTTTTTACTTCTATCTCAATTTTTTCAATTATTTGGTAGATTGGAGGGAGATTATAAGTTACAAGTGTAATATTATGAGTTTTAATGTTCTTATAGTAATGGGATCATTTTTGCCTTTTTCTTATTCTTTTTAGTTGGTTGTTAATAGCTTGATTATCCTTTCCCTACCTCACCTTGCATCATAATCTAAGACCACACTTATTTAAAAAAAAATTCCTTCTTGAATTATATTTTAGTTTGGGTGCACATGGAATTTGAGGAGTCAACTTGCACTTTAGTGTCTTAATACATATCACGGTCATATACCACATGTTTTCCCAAATCTCAATGTAGGCAAATTTAGGTTAATATTAAGCTAGATAATGATGGTTTTTCTTTTCTCGAATGGTTCTCCCTCTCTTCTACCCATCTATGAAATATGTTCATCCCTTCTCTCCATCTATGGAAGATGTTCTTTTACGTTCTTGATACTCAATTGAAATGTAACCTACATCGTCTCTCTTAATTAACTTCAATAAATTTACCATCTATTTTTGTCATTCCTTCTACATAACTCTACCATATTGATATCCTATCATGAAAATTGGTGGCGATTAATTTCATTAATGTTGATCTCCACCTCCTCATGCTTCATTGAATTATATACTTGTAATAATTCTATTCAACCAATTAAATGTGACCTAAGTATCACTTGCCACAATGTCTTTAGTGTTTTTGATAGTGTATCCTAGCAATGTTTATTAAGTTCAACTTTCCACTCATTCATAACTCCCATTGTCCTATATCCCACCCACATGCTAGAATTGGTTCAAGTTGAGAGTGCTATCTTGAAACTATTCTTGAGATGACTTATCAATATTGCCATGGTATTTTATAACTATAAGTGCATTATAGTTGCTTTCCTCCATGATGCTAGTTCTTGCCAGTATGAAGGCATATAACTCACTAACCAATCTCAATATTAATTTGATCTTTCATATATTTCAAAAAAATAAATATTATAAGTCTATGATCCACTACTACATTTAAGAGCAAAAACTCTATACTAGATTTTAAAAACTAGGTGTAACTGTTAATTTTTAATGTTGATGGCAAAAACTAGGTGTAACTGTTAATTTTTTTTATTAATTCTTAAAAAATATGTTTTTTTTTCTCATTTTATCCTCAACGATTGTTGTACTTCCAATGATAGCTTCAAAATATTCAAAATTTTGATGATAATATGTCATAATTCCAACTTTGTTGAGGTTAGACCAAATTGGATCATTAATATAGTCTAACCATTAATAAATTTGACTCTGTCTTACTTGACTAGGTCAAACAATTCTCGATGTTCCAACATTTTTTAAAGTATATACATTAAAACTCAATAATATGATGATGCTTATGTGATACTTATAACACCTGTAATAACATTTTGATCATTGTTTCAATGTCTAGAATAGATCGATTTTAAATGTCCATTTTTAAATCTAGTATAGAGTTTGAATTTTCTACATAATCCTAATTCTCTTTACATAAACAAATTATAGACAAATTTTGAAATTTATAGTTGTATATATATTTAAATGTATTTTGATGGTGTATTAATATTGATTCACTATATTTTGTCATAATAGATAACAACTTGTTGACGGCCTGAAATGCCAACATCAACATTTGGGAGACCACCAAGTCAGAGCCCCAAATTAGATTCTTTTCTGTTTGGGATGGTAGTTCCAACTGGTTTTAAATTGGGTCCAATTACTTGTCTGGAAGTTGCTCCAACGAGTGGAGGCTTAAGGATATATAGACTAAAAGAGAAAGACAACAAGCGAGATAATGTTTCTAAGTAAATACACGAAAGTAAAATAAATAATTCTAACTAACATATATCGTTATATAACCCAGGTGCAATTGCATATGTGAAATGAAAGATAACTCAAAAACCATAGAGATGTAGTCTCTTTGTTAAATCGTTTAATTAAAACAAACTGTAAAAGATAAACTATTCAATTAAATAGTTAATTGGATCGTTATATTAACATCATCACATATAATATCGAATAATAATGTTTACAAATGATAGACACAATAAGAAATAAATGAATTATTAGATCCTTCACTCATAAATATGAATAAACTCAATTGGTTCCAATAAAAAAATATAAACAAGACAAAATCAATAATAGTACCGATTATGTTTTTCTTCTTTGAGACATAGAATCCAAAGTGTTTCAACTTGTATCTAGAAAATAGACTTGTAGAAAAGTGAAACAAGGCATTTTCTTTCAAAATTACAAAACCCCAAATCCTGGGCCCAAGAGTCATTTAAATAGTTTTTCAAACAAAAAGAGATAATAATTACATCTCTGAAATTCTCTCAACTAAAGAAAAACAAACTTGAATAAAATAGACATTTCATTACAACTTGAAATGAAATATTCAACTCAAAAGGACAATTGTTGATGAAGAGCAAGTGGATGCTTTCCAGTGTTGATAGACTTCTAGAAGGTGAGCCAGCTCGGGAGGTGAGTGAGGTCTAATGCTCACTTGACAACTAAATACCCGAGCTTGCAAGGATGGAAGTAATTGAGTTTTTTGTTCAATGATGACCTTGGTTACTTGAAGGTAACCATGAGGTTTGACAAGGAATTCCTAGGTCGACTCGAAATTTACCTTTGAGAATTGTTCAATCCTATTGCAAAACTTTGCCATGTCATTTTTCCATTTTCCCCTTAATATTTCTTCTTCCGAGAGAGTCTCCCCCGAACAGACTAATCTATCTTCTCCA